>VZDJ01007754.1:19375431-19419927 GCA_008694505.1 Cyanoderma ruficeps
TTTTTTTTTTTTTCCTGGTAGCACAGATTCTTCAGGTGGCTGGAGACCCCTTAATTTGCTTCTCTTTAAAAAATGCTGTCCAGCATCTGGAGAATTACTTTGGGCCTCTATTTCTCCTTTTTGATGATATTAAGATATCGGTAATAGTCTTTTAAACGAGCTTCTAATGGCCAGAGAGGATCTGAAGAGATTTCATGAGGCATGTTTTCTTTGTAACTGCACAGAATCCAAGAGAATTTTAAGGGTGAAAATTTACTTTTTCAGACCCAGCATCTTATAGTGAGCTGGTTGCTGCTCATCTGTGATATAAGGAAGCCAAGCAATATCCTTCAAAACTGCATACATTTTAAAACTGATTTATGACATATGGAAAGGTTGATGCTGCTACATAGACTGCCTAGCAGGTTTCTTCACCTGGGTGCTGTATGAAAGTTCAATATGAAGTACATTTTAACTGTAAAATGGACTTCAAAGTCTAACCTTTAATGCTGACTGCTTATAGCAGAGTTTGTATAAAATGTGAGGAAATCAGGTTCTGAAGGGAGAAATTCCTTCCAGTTAGCCAAATACTGCTAGTTTCTTAATTTAAAGCCATAAAAAGCGATCCAGTTCCCTCCTCCTTTTGGCTGAGAAGGTAGCCACACGTACTTCTGATTAAAATCTACTGTTTTTTGACACACCAGTATGTTGGTGGGTGCTCCCTGTCCCTGGGGTGGAATACAGAAATGTGGCTGAGTTTGCTCTGGCTCTCCCTATTCCTTCTTCCCTACTTGTGTAGGCAACTTGCCCAGGGAGCCTGACATCAATCTCAATTTGAATTACTACAGAAATCACTGAGCCTCCAGTTCCAGGGGCTGCAATAGATTTCCTACGTAGACACAGATGCTTGAAGCAGAGGAAATCCACATGCTCATCAAAACTATACCATCATGATCCTGATGATTGCTGAATTATAAAAAAATGCAGCTGAAGTCAAATGCTGTGGTAGCTGACATTTATAACAAGCACAGCATGAACACAGGTTTCTGAATTCCCTTCCATAGCTTTATGACATGAACGTTCCCAAGAAAAGGGATTGAGTAGACAAGTAGTATGGAAGATACACATCATACCAAATCAGTATAGCAACAACAGAGTCCATGAACTACGACTGAACTCTCTAATAATTTTTCTATATATTTATGTCCTTCAATTATACATTATTCTTTATTTCTTCGCTTTAATTTGCATTTCTCTGGATATAAATCTGGCCTAATATGTTTTAAATAGGATACCACCTTAGTAAGTCTTCCAAATGTAGTGCTTTACTAAAACAGATTGACACTTAGTTTAGTATCTTTAGTTAAAACAGTGCTCCTTTCTGTATTTTTTTCAGTCTTGTCTTGAACCACATGAGATGGCAATGGAGATGCATGATACCAAATTCCAAAACTCCTTTACATTTGAAGAGATTATCATTGCTTGCATAACAGCTGGTTAGAATGAGATGTCAGATATTACTTGAAATAAAAACCCTGGCATTATGGCTTGGCATGATTCAAGACATTAAAGTCTCCAGGTGATCTGAGGAGAAGTCTCGTTTCCCCCTTGCAATCTGTCATTGCATTAACCACTTTTAAGAAAAAAGCACATGTTTATAATGCAGAAATAAGTCTTTTTGTGGGCTATATAATATATATATAGCTCAAGGACTAATTTTGCTTGAGTTTTCTCATATCTAGTGATATGTGGTGTCTCACAAGATGTCTCATGTCTGCTTACTGGTGAGATATACCCAAGACTGGGAGCCATGTGACAGAATGCCTGTTAGGAATGCCTGTTAAGACAGGGCTAAAGATGATTATCTGTGGGACAGAATGGCTTTTCTCCAAGACAGCATAAATTCCACTCAGCTCCAGTGTGTCGCTCCAAGTTTTCACATTCTTATTGTCCTTTTCCAAAGAATAGATCTCACTGAACTGACTTATTTCATATAGCCACAGGAGTTATGCAGCTACTCCAGGCCTTTTCCTTTAGGAGACGCAGGTGTGCAGCAGAAATCTTTGTTGTCAAGTGTCCTAATCCCTTTTTCTCCGACACCTACCTTACAACTCAGTGATGATAATCTAAAACATCTCACTTTACCAGGATCTTGTTAAAACATCTCACTTTACCAGGATCTTGTTTGGTATCTGTGATTCCTTGCAACAACCAATAATTGGCTGGTAGAACCTTGTCACCTCTTTGCTGCTGACCAGTGTAATGCACACTGGGTGGAAGACTCTGAGTTATTAAAACAGCTTCTCAGGATCTAAATTAAAGCTGTAACAACTCTGGAAATTCATTGAAAACCCTACTGCCCAAGGGGCTGCAGCATTCAGAAAATAAACTATAATCAAATGAAATTTTAGAACAAACAAGAATGGGGAAATAAGCCTGAAAATGTAATGATTCCATTAAAAAGTACCTGAGCACTTCAAGGTGTTCATCTCCAGCTGCCCTTACAAAAAAAGTCTGAGAATAGGAAGAAGTGAGAGATAAATTACGAGTGTTGCTGGTTTCAGAAACTATAGTTGTGTGAACAGACATTGAAAAGTTTGGGAGAGTTCATTTTAGGACAAAAAGACAAAGGGGTGTTAACAAAGGCTTCCAAAATAATGAATGACATCAAGAAGGTGGCATGAATGGTTCTAGATGTGTCTCCAAAGACTAAAAAAAGGGAACAGCTTGCTATTAAATTCAGAGGGCTGAAAATTAAAAAGGGTAAAATTATTTTTCAATAGACAAAATTTATGGCCCATTGATGGTTATTATCAACACTATCATTAAAAAGCCCTCCCAAAACATTAAACAAGCCTACAGTTAAGACACCAGGATGAACACATTAGAAGTTTAAAAAATTAAATAGGATTTGGGAAAGAGAGAAACCCTCATCTCTTTTCAGAACATCTCAAACTGTGCGTAAGAGTATTCGAAAGAAAGGTTCTAGAATCTTAGGAGGAGTAATGGGGTCAGCTATGGAGAAAGGCAGAAGGGCTACCACAGCTGCTTTCAAGGAAATCTGATGGGTGCAAGGTCTTCTCCTCATGAGATTGCCAGTTTTGGCAGTGTATTTCTGCTTGAGGTTGAATAAAATAGCAAAAAGCAACAGTCTTGTCCTTTTATCACCTGGTTAGCCTCTCATATGTCTCATATGGCTGCTGGATCATTAATTTGGGAAACATGGAGTTGATAGATCTAGCAGTGCTCACTAGCTCTGGAAATTATACAGATGCTGGGCCACCTGCCAAGGAGCAGGACTGCCCTAGCTCTCAGGACAGCCTGGTTTAGGGGCACCTTAGCAGAGAAGCCCAGAGCAAAGGGACACAGGGAGCCCTCAGAAGCCCTGGGCACTGGGACACGGGAATCACAGTGTTTAACCCTGATGAAGGGATTGCACTGTCACAGCAGTCCTGCCTGGCAGCCCAAGCCTTCTGAGGGGCAGAGGATTGCTATCAATTTCGGCTGTGTATCAGTAGCAGCAACAATCAACAGATGTTTGCTGTCCTTCAGGACTCTTAAGGAGCAGTAATTTAAGGCAAAAAACAAGACAAAGAGCCAGCACAGATCAACCTGTGATCTGACTGAAGTTTTCGTCCAATTCACACATGTGCAGGATCCACAAACCTCACACAGACAGCTTCTCAAATTATCAAAATAATTTAATTTTTGCTTGCAGACTTTCACAGAAACTTCAGGTATGATCTGTTGCAAGAACATGATGCTGGACTAGATTTAGTGCCCAGTTTGATTTACCAATGTTTGTGTTTTTACTGACAGAGCTCTTATGTAAATAGAATGCTCCATTTCTGCTCTCCTTGCACACTCGTCAGGCGTGAGCCAGAACAATTTCCTTCCTTGCAATATTAAATAGACTTAAAAGGTGAGTCCTTTTCCCAAATAGCTTGGAGACATGTTCATTTTTAGTGTTCTTCACACTTTGCTGATAATGCTTTTTTTGTTTATGTCTGGGAAAAAAATATACTCCCTTCTGCCTTCAGTCTGAGATGCTGCTACACCAGTGCTGATCTCTCTGCCCTGGATGCCATTCCAGCAGCTATATTGTAAACCATTTCATTGCTTCAGGACCTTATATTTGCAAGGTCAATTGCTGCTGAAATGATGATTACTCTACAGCTGCTATGTATAAAGAGGGTGACAATCACAGTTCCCTTGAGCATTGACTGTAGGACGTGGCTACCATCCCATTTTCTGTGCCAGACAAAACTATAGTTAACCAGTGCATTGTTCACTGGTATGCTCCCAGAGAGGGAAAAACTGGATATCTGTCCTGTGATTTCATCTCTGATATTAATATTAAACAAAAAAAAAATGTATCCAGAAAAGATCTTTAGAACTAAATCTTCCACAGACACAATGTTGATCCTGGCTTATTCATTTACTCCTTCTTATATAATTCAAATAAAAAATCTCCTTACTGAACATTTTCATATTTGCAGCTGGAAACCAAAACTGAACTCCTTATCTGCTATAGAAGAATGGAGTCTAATTTCTGCTTTATAAATACAAAACTGCACAAAAGAGAATAGTAAGGCTTTGAAATTCCTGAAGGTAAGTGCAATTCTTGACTGACACTGTCTCCTGTTCTGGAGAGAGTGTAATGTCCACCACAAACTTCATTTCAGCCCTGGTCATGGGTAGCCAGTCAGGGACTGAATCCCTCTTTTGGATACAGACTAGCAGGTAAAGCAACACGGAGGAGAAAGGACCAGCTGCAGATCATCCCACAGGGCAAAAGAGAGAGTCAGAAAAAGAACTGAGAGCTCTGGTGCCTTGAGCTACATTTGCTACACTGCACTGCTTACCCTAAAAGATTTCTGACTGTACTGCTGCATGTTGGAGATGATCCTTCAAAATGTTCATATTGTTAGCGTAAGCTTGTTTTACGGTCCATACATTATCCCAGTCTCTAGACATTAAAGCTCTTAGCCTTGAATATATTGGTTTCTTTGGCCATTGTAAAATTTGTAAATTGTGCTTCATGTAAATGACCTGAAAATCAACTTAATAGGCCAAGGCCAACAGCACTACCCTCATTCTGCTATCCTTTATGGATAGAACAGCAATTTCTTTGTGCTTAGGATATCTCAAAATGCAATGGATATCTCAGTCAGAGAAAATTAGGCTTTTTTTAGCCTTTTCAATTATTAAATATGAGGAATTTACATAATGGTAATACATAACTGATTAAACTTCACCTAAATAAATTCTTTTTTAAAAAGGTATCAGTCATCTTTCCTCAAATACACAGGAAAAAATAGCATGGCTAAACTGAAGTAGTAAAGTAGCTTTCTCTACAATTTGGCATTTCTTGCTGACTTATTTTTTTCTAATAAAGCATTAAAAAAATGAAGGTAAATTTTTCCTCATCAGATTGTTTTCTAGCTGTTTCTTTAATAATCCACCTAAGTTATTAAGAAACAAGAGAGCCAAACCCAGAGGTCATGTTCTACTAGTCCTGGACGTGGGGCCATGCTTGGAACAAGGAGTGTTTCACAGCTTCCTCTCTGCTGGTGCTTGGAGCACAAGGACTACAGCACCTGAGCAGACCAGGAACCTCCAAAATCCATCTAGAATATCATCAGACATCTAACTAAATTGCCTTAGTTATTCCAGAGTGCCTAAATACTTTGGAAAACAGCCCAATTTCTAATCCCATCAAGGCGAAAAGGCCTTGAGACATCCCTGAAATGTTGGTAAGCACTGCTGGCACAGGTGTTGTGCACCAGCCAGGGGCTGGTGGTTTACACCATGGTTTCACCTACAAGAGATTAAGGAAAGGCCTCAGTTGCTGCTACTACTTTCTTGCAGGGTTAACTGTAGGATTTCCTCTCAGAGCTCCTTTTCTCTGAATGTTTCCTGGGAAGAAAAAATGAAATCTACACTTGGATTCAGAAGGAATGAAAACTAGACAAAAAGTAAGGGCTACTCTGGGAATTTCACGAGAGACTTTTGAATGTGTGGGGTGCCTTTTAAAGCAACTGGCATCTGGCCTGCTTCTTTCTCTGTGACACCTTCAGAGCAAAAGGATACTGTAATAATGAAAAAAGTATTGACAGCTTTTCCTGAGTAATGAATTGAAAGTTTGCAGAACACAGCAAGGAGCCTGGCATAACAACATTGCATTTTTGGAGAAATGTGGTTACTACAAAAGTATTAAATTATTTTTCAATCAAATATTTCACACCCTGAAACACATAAAGCAGCTGGAAAAAAAATCAAATTCAAATTCTTTATTTCAATCCCTGTGATAAATGGCTTTCTTCAGGTTCCAGGAGATAGATAAATTTAAAGACAGGCTTTCATGTAGTCTTGATTTCTGCTATCCTTTCAACTAGGGCTCAGGAATGCCACATAGAAGATAAAATTTAATTTCCATGAGAGGGCTGAATAACTCTGGGAATTGAAGACGGCACATAGAGCCATTTGCCTTTGTAAGTCTCTGGTTCAAACAGAGGTCGATCAGTGACCGAACTCTGCTCCTCTCTGACGGTGGTTGGGTTTATGGCCCATGACATGGATCAGCCCTTCCCAACTGCTTTCTGCATCCTTGCAGCCGGCACAGCCCCAGCTATTTTATTTGCCAGATACTGCAGGGCTGTGGGGACAGTGGCAGCAATCAGGAGGTCAATGACTTCTTTGTCATTGCTGGATTTTTGGTCCTCTGTCTGACCAAGGTGGAGTTTTTCACTTGGCAGCATGACAAAACTACACTGCTCATATTATACTATTTCTATGGCTGGCAAAGAATTTAACTCTCCATGGCTGTCAGCTGAACAGCTTCCAGTAAGACTGAAAATAAATTTAAAACCAATGCCCTTTCCTCCTCCCCATACACAGTATATTTCCACACGTCCAAAATCCCCAACCCAAACCATGGCTAAAGATACTGCTACCTCCCTGTATACAAGCTGATCATTGAAAGACTATCAATCATTTCAGTGAATTAAAGATCATTTTCCACTGAACTGATAGGGGAGGGGAAAAATAAGTCTGTTTGAAAAATGGAAGGAAGAGAGAGTGTTAAAAAGCCTTTTCTCAAGTGTGTTGCTATCATTCTGGGAAAAAATGACCTTTGTAAATTCTACAGTTTTATATTTTTATGCCACGGAACAGTGTCATATTAAATGAGAATTGCAGAATCTTTACTGGAATTGCTATTCGTAGAGGGAGAATGAAATGTAATATGCCTTTGAATGTGTCTTCTTAAGGAGGCAAAATGAGATTTGATCCTAAATGGGAGAAATAGAGACAGGATCATGTACATTCTCACCTCCCTTCACCTCCATCAGCCCTCACCTTGAGCTGAACCTGTCATCCTGCAGAGCCTGCTGCCCACAGTTCCCATCTTACCCAGTGTATGCACAACACCTTGGTGTTGAAGGTTCTTACTACCTTAGGGGCTTTCCACATTCTATTTACAAGATCACCAAATTATAGCTCTCTGTGGTATTATAACTTCACATAGGTCAACATGAAATCAAAATCATATTTCTGTGCCCTTAAATTTACAGCTGTCAATAGCAGTGGCTATATCAAAGATTGTTTTTTTGTTCTTTTTGGACCATATCACCATTTCATTCTGCTTCTGTTATCTAATCAGCATGATATATCAGCTACAATAATGTCATTAAAACTGTAGTTCTGGCAATTGAAATTATCTGAAGCACAGCAATGCAAGCATTTTCTATATCTCCTGCTGTCTACAGATACAAAACTCCCACTCTGTTTAGAAGAAAAAAAATTGAAGGGCATTTGGTGTTTCTTTGGATGAACTTAATTTTACATAGAAATACCAAAACATTTAACAAAAACATCTGGAACTGATGTCACAGGTTTTAGAGAGATCAAACCTCCTATGGAGATCCTGGAGGAAAAGGCTGTAGCAAATAAAAAATACTTGGAAATTTACTACCATCTATAGAGAACTGAAGCTTGTTTTCCAGGCTATGTTAATAAAAAATCATTTCCACTCAACTTCATTTAGGCTTAGGGTGTTTCTTTTTTTAATGGAGGCAAATATTCAGGAAGCCCCTTTAAATAGTCAGGGTTTTTTTTAATTTTTTTTAAATTTGTAATTCATTAAAAGCTTTTTTAAAAGAAAAAATAACATAAACATGATTGCTTTTCAATCCAATAATTTAGATCAGTTAATATCCTAGATTAATTAAAAATAAAGATAATAATGTAGTCACATGGTGAAGTATATACATGTGCATAATTCCCAGGAAAGACAAACTTCAGGATATCCCTAATTTTCCGTAGATGAGGTCCTTGGAGTACCTCTAGGTTAATCAGAAGTCCAAAAGACTTTGTGGCACATTTTTCTGGGTCACAAAGCAAAATTTAGATGGAAGAGATTTTGTAAAGATTCAGCTGTGGAATAATTAAAGCTAGAACTTTTCGTTGGTAAAGGTAATACCAACTTCAGCAGGACGTGGTCTTCCCCAAAACACAGATCCCAATGGAATCACTGATCAGAGTTATTACTGATCTGATCACACTCATGACACTTCCTACCTATAAACAGCTGCAAGTTCACTTATAAGACTAAATATGAATTATGCAGATAGATATAAATATTTGAGAAACATCTTAACATATTTTAATATGTTCTGATTAATAAATTATTCTTGATTATCATAAAACAGTCTGCCTAATGACATGCACCAGTACATTTAATCAGCATTTCACAACAAAGGAGATAACAGTTCAGAGGTACACTTCCAAAGATTTTCTGCAATGATTTTTCTAACAAAATCTGTTTGCTGCCCAGAGATACCAACATAAGTACCATCTTTCTATTCAAATATAGTTTATATAACAACAAAAAGCTTAATGTCAGTGCACATGCAAACTGGCAGGGTTGCAGCTGAGACATTAGATTTCTCGCTTATTTGATTTTCAGATATCCTGTTAGAAAGAAAAAGCAGTGCATAGCTGGCTATGCACAAAAAAAGGTGTGCCGTTATTTTTCCTCAAGTAAAAGTTCTCTTTTATGTACAATTAGCTCAAAGTTTTCATCAATTATTACAAGTAGCATATTGATAAAAATAAAGATATATGAACAAAATGAATTATTTTTAAAAGCAAAAGCTATGTTCAAATGTAGGGAACGTCTTTTACATTAATCATCATGTCTCCAGTTATTCAGTGATGTACTCAGAAACATGCATAAAATCCCCGCTCTAAAACTTAGAAATGTCAGTGTGAATCTTTAGTTCAACAGCTAACATCTTAGTTCACAGTTCTAGATTGCCTATCAAATGCTTTAATCTAATTTTGTTGACAAACATCCATTTTCATGGACTGTTGCCCAAACAGCTCCACTTAGTGATGTCTTTCTTGCTGAACTGTCCAAAATTATAATGAATGTAGATAGATTCTGTAGTGTTGATACAAATGCTGGGGTAAATTTGCTGTATAAGTGCAGGGTACCTTCAAGGACAGCAGCAGAAATGAAGAATGAAACTGATGCCTGTTGTGTAATGTGTGGTGGCATTAATGCAGGCTAATTAATGTCTGTGGGTTAACACTGCATTTTACCAGATAAAATATGCCTTCCTTCACTCTAACAGTACACTTGGTCCTTAATTCTGTGCCATGTAGATGATATAGGTAGATCTAGATATAGATTAGATCTAGATATAGATCAGGACAACAAATTTGGAGGCTAGTGCTCCTGGAACATTGATCATTAACCCACACTGCTTCTGGCAAGCAATAATCAGCCTTGGAAGTATTTCCCTTGATTAGGGCAGGCTGAGCAGATCTAGCCTGTAGTGTCTTGACTAAATATTAGCATTCATTTCTGAATTCATTGCTCAGTATCGCGCTACACTGGAAGAAGGAAGCTGTTATCAAGATTATGCGTTTCCTTGTTCTCTCTGTATTTAGACTGGGAGCAGTATGGAGTGATGGCAGCACTGTCTGCTCTGTTACAGCCCATTAAGGACCAGCACCTTCATCTATTGTAAGCAGCAGATGAAAGATATTCACTGCATTTTTAGTGCAGCCTGTGGCTAATTACACTGATGAATTGGTCCATGACTTGCTCAAGGACATCTCAAACCTTTGCAAGTAAACAACTAATTGATTATTTGGTGAATAAATTAATAGATTAATTGAATAAATATAATTAATTAACTGAATTAGTAATCTTTCATTTAACACGTATATTCATCTTCAAAATCATCTGGGCTCATGCAAATATTCCTTATTGCAGAAAACTTTAAAAGAATTACATTTTGATTAAAGACAATGCATCAGTGTTTTTTATTTGTTGGTGGATATTATAGTAACAAAGACTTACTTTCTGAACAATAGAAAGCCACATAATATTAAATAAAGATAATAAAACAACTTTGTCCTCTGTAGGGACATACTACCTAAAAAAACTTTCGGCCACTATCTTTTTCATGTCTTTTTGTTTTTCTTTGCATGACTACACCTCAGAAAAGATAAGTTTGTCCTTTTTCAGCAATAGGGACCAAGTGGTACAAAATGTACAGAAATCAAAAAATATATTTTCATCAGGTGTAAGAAAGCATCCAAGAGCCCTGCAGTTTCCCCAAATAGCCAGTGAAATTTTTACCTCACATGAATTTCTTGGCCTTCTTTAGGAGTGTGTTAAAATGCTATTTATTAGTGGAATCTTCAGATAAGAATTACTCAGTCCAATGAAACATTAATTATAAATACATCTTCTGTCAGATCTAAGTACTGGATGTTTATGAAATTTATTTGTGCATGTAGGGCAAAGACTGTAAAGCATAAAACTAGTAATTAACTTGAATAGCACTTCTCTCATGTATTTCATAACATTTTTCAATTAATTGAAGTTCCTTCTTATGACGGGAATAATCTCTATGGAATCTGTTTCCTTCACCATCCATTTTTCTTCCCTTTATCTTCAGGGCTTGTATACTTCTTTTGCATATTAAAGTCCCCTTTTTCTTCAAAATATTTAGGTGCTTATATAAATGCATGCATACAGTTATTCCATTTACTTTCAGTAATATAATAGTCTGAATGAATATTGTGACTTGAAAATTATATTTTGTACATCAGAGCCACTGGCAGGTTGTGTTAGTTCACATAAAGCAAAAGTCTGACTTAGATGGAGAATCAGGCTTGTTATCTAAAATAAGATTTCCCAATTGTTCAGAAGTTAAGCTAACATTTAAACCCTGGAGAGAAAGAATGTATCATTATGTCTATTTCTTTATTTTATGGCTTTATGCTTTTTTTCCGCCTTCTGGTCTCCAGCTAGGATCATGAATGCAAAAAGACAGAGAAAAAGGCTAACACCACCTGCTCAGCAGCAGAAACAAACACTGCTCACAGCACAAGCACAGCTGCTGTTGCACGAGTTTCAGCACAGGTTTACAAACTGATGAGCCTGAGGTTTTGGGGACTTTAACTTTCTAGTAACTTGAAAAATTATAGTAAAGCTCTCCAGTTGCTCCGTCAATTAACATGGTCTGCATCTATATGGAGCCAGCCATATGCTGTCAAGGAATATGTAACTTGTACCTAACTTCTAAAATCAGGAAAAATTGGTCTGAATTTAATCTGAGCTCATTAGATAAGTTTGAGGTAAGGCCAAGGAATTTCCAAAAAAACCAGAGGTAAGAAATATGTCTAAGTTTTTAATATTTTTATTTAGATCTTTATGTATCTGCCGCTAGTTAGAGAGATTTCTTTTGTAATCCTCCAAAGCCTGTGTCTGTCTGAATGAACTGGCATGGAGAGTTGAGCTGTGAGAATGTTAGAAAGTTTTTAATAAAGGAGGAGTTGGGCATGGAGGAGCAGCAGTAGCCCCAGAGCCTTCCTTCAGGGACCACAGACAGACAAACTGCTCCCAGGTCATGAGCTGGAGGTGATGGTAATGGCCAGAGCTGCAAGTACTTTTGTGCCAAGAAAATTTTAAGATCAATCAAGTGCAACACAATTTGACCAAAATGTCTCCATGTCTGGAGGGCATCCAAGTGGCTGGGCTCCTGTGGTAAAGGCACGAACTGGCTTGAGTATTTTTTTTTAAAGTGAAATATTTCAATTAACAGTGTTGCCTCACATCAGACTTCTTTAGTCATTTCACACCCTAAACATGCACTGGATCACAGGTGTCCATTCTGGCTCCCAATTGCTCCCACACACAGATGTAAGGTGCAGTGTGATTTGCAGGGCTGGAAGCCCATGAGTACCACCCCCACTAAAACTACTCATGTTGCAGGACGTTTCATAGGCAGTGAGGCGAGGAAGTTCAGGGAGCTGTAGTGTTCCAATACAGGTATGTCCTTGTGAAGCTCTGTTTGAAAGACTACAACTCCCTGAATATTCCACTTTTTCATTAACTGCTGCAGAGACTTTTGTAAGATGACACCTGCTGCAGGAGAAAAAAAAATTAAAGAACTCCAGGAATCAGCTGTTAGTGCGTAAGAAGAAATTAGGAAAGCGTACTTCTAAAATGATATTCCAGAATCTGTGTTGGGTTAGTTTTAGGTGGCTTGAGAAACCAATATACAAAAGACTTCATACAAAGAGAAAAACAGCAATCCAAAATCAGTTATTTCTACTTTATGGAAGGTCCTTTTCAAAGTTCCAGCTTAGCACTGAAAGCTTGCTCTGGATCTGAATGGGAGGTGAATTCCAAAAAAAAAAAAAAAACATTCAAAAGGCAATATTTGGGGCAGACATAAATACAGTCTGAATGAGAGAGCTCAGCAACTCTATGGACTTGGGGATGCATGTCTCATCTGGGGAGCTATTCAGTGACAGTAGCACCCCTTGTCCCATGCAAAAATATATATAACATCTTTTGATTTCAACACATTTTTATATATAAGTTGGTTTTACCAAATCACAAAAATCATTTATGCAGCACAGTTAGCAGTCCACTTGAACAGGGACTAAAGAATTCCATAAACTTCCAGTCCTGACCCCCAAATATTCCTACATGATCGTTTTTGCTGCTGTGAACTTTTGTTTATTATTGTGAAAACAATTAATTGACGATTAGCTTCTGGAATATGAAAAAAATGTCTGTATCTTTCAATTTCTTACCCAAAAATGAGTGCTCCCAGACAGCAGGAGCACATCTAGACCACTTCCAATAATTTCTTGAGCCTAATATTCTGAGGACTGAATAAAACCCATGCCACAAGAGAGTGAAATACCTGAGGACTTACACTCTAACAGTTTTCTAATGTGCAACACTATCCCTTAGAGAAGTCTGAAAACAGCACAGTAAAAAAGTGGAAGTTGCCACATATTGTAAGCCTATGAAATGGATTCTTTCAAACTGGGAATTCCTCTAGCTTCATATTTTATTCAATATTTAACCTAGGACAGAGGTAGTTTCTCAATATGCATCCAGACACACTGAGTTTTGTACAACTTTTAGTTTCACCAGTTCTTTGGATCAGCCCCAGAGTTTCTGTGTGCATCCTGGATGTTAACAGCCTCCTGAGGATGAAGTTCCTTTGTTTATTACTGCTCTCCAGAATGCTTTAATCTGCAAAAACTACATCAGTGGCACAGTGATAATGATAGTGGCCACCTGTCCTAGTTGCAGCCAAGGACATGAGGGGTGGAGCCTGGAGCAGGGTGTTCATATCTAGGTCATTATTCTATACCCTCATCATTGCTGGGGGACAGAAATAAGGGATTCACACTTCTGAGAAGAAGAGGGTGTATGGCTTTGGGTGGAGAAAAAGGCCACATACAGAGGGGTCCAAAGCCAGTTTTGTCCTTTCCCGGGGGACAAGGCGGTGAGAGGAGCAGTGTAGTGTTGTCGATCCCAACTGGAGGTTTGTCTGCTATTTTCTATTGTCTTGGGCTTGAGGGAAAAAAACTGTGGAGGGAGCAGTGGGGTGGTGTTGGCCATGGTCATGTCACAGACTCAGTGGGGATTTTGCATGTAATCACCCTCTATGTTGCTGTTATTACTATTGTTGCTGTTACTGTTTTTGTTTTCTTATCTCATTGCTGTTTCTAGAAAATTGTTGTCTCAACCTGTAACCTCTGCCTTTTTCTCTCTCTTTCACCAGAAGGAGTGGGGGAAGAGAAGTGACTGCATGGGGCCTAACTTCCAGCTGAGCTTAAACCACAACAGCAACCCATGACTTGTTTACTCTTGACTTCAATTGACCGAGAAAAATACCAACTCCACTAGATGACAAGATTATCATAACTATAGACATTCAGAGAATGGCTATTTGCACCTTCAGTTTGGAAGAACATCTGGAAAGTCAGAGAAGAATTACTGTCTGGATTTACCATGCACCATACTTTATTGTAAATACTGTGGTATTGCAGGCTATGTACTGAGGTCTTTAGCCTATGATTCAATTACGCTGCAAATGCCTGGCCTGTAGTAAGGGACTCCTGCAACTGCAGAGAGGGCTTTCCAAGCGTGCAAAAGAGTGACTGTGCTTCTGCACACCACTTAGAGGTGTGGTATATCTTCCTCAATTGTATGAGAACCACTCTTTCAATAGCTTTCTTCTACAGAGGAAATTATAAAGAATAATTCCATATTCCTCCTCCCCTCATTAGGTTTGATACCTGTACCTTATGGAAGCAGAGAGGCAGCTATTCCCACTTTGTCTTGAACAGCCAGAAGTATAGCTTTGCCTTGATCTAGCCTTCACAATCTAACAAAGCTTTATGCTTTTCATTTTTCCTAAGTTCCTTTCCCCTGGAACTTAGTTGGAATTGGCCTGGGTGAAAACTGAAGAAAAAACTCAGCTTTAGCTCTTTTAAATGTGCTAACTTTTTAAAGGTAAGAATCAATGAAAACAACAGACGAACATTTCATATTAGGATTAAGGATTCCACCTTTTGATCTCACTACAAAGCAGGAGAAATCTTTTTGTGTGTGTGTGTGTGTGTGNCAGTGTGTTGGTGAAGGGCATGGATGGTTCAGGCCTTCTGACTGGAAAACTCAAGGAAGATTTATAGACACTAACTACAAGCAAGCAGCAAAGATATTCAAGTGGATCCTGAGCTCATCTATATGATGAAAGGTTAACTTTTAATAACTTCTCTACACTGTTTTCATTAACGTAATTTTACCAAAACTGGAGGCACCTTAATCTTGTTGTGGCATACCTTCATTGTAAACTCATTTATTCAAAAATAAATGCAAATACAAATCCCCTAGGACATCTTTACTTCCTATATACATTATAGCAAGGATAGAAAATAACTTTGACATGGGTCTATGTGTCTGCTTTCAGAATATGATCTTCAGAAAGGAATTGGCAACTTTTATCTTTTAAAGATATGAAAGAAAATATATGATATTGTAAATTCTAGAATCTCAAGATTAAATATTATTAAGATTCATTTGCCTCAATTTAGATATCCAAAACTGAGAGAACTTATCATCTCAGCTAATAATCTGAGATTATCCCGACAGTATTTCTGTGTGTGCTTTTCAATGGGATTCAGCATATTCTAAGAGTTTTCTAATATGAGTTACATGAATCACATTCTGGAGGTGTATATTTTCCTCTGTTTACAAGTAGGGGAGATGGATCTCATCCTCAGAGTCCAAAAATTCAAAGATGGCAAAAAATTGTATGTTTAAATTACATTAATTACTTTATTTTCCTTCTAGTTCTGTTAGTCCTGTACACTCTCAAAACTTGAGACAGTGCTGGATACAAAGCAATTCAGGTGTATTTTTGTAGCAATTTGGTGTACTCCAGACTCTGATGTATGTAAATAGTCCGGGGAAAATCAGAGTTGATAACAAAACAGGGAGCAAACCAAGCTGATGGTATAATCACACCTACTAGTTCAGTATTACATTGCCCTGTAGTCCTGCATCAGTGGGATAAAAAAGGACCTAAAGCCCCATCAGATGCCACCCATCCCATGTACTTTTTTGCTGGGGATACGCATGCCATGTCTGGTCTGAGAATTGCACAGAGCAGAAGTTCGGTATGCTTAATTTGTTTCCTGCTTCTGTTTTTAATTAAAGGGAGAACAGAAGGGACAGAAGGTGCATGTTCTCTGTCACCTTTTGCAGTGAGTTTTCTGTTATCTCTTTGTTCCTGCTGTCCTTATTCCTTGGCTATTTATTTTGTTAACAAACAATCTGCCTGCAACTACACTTTTTTAAATTAGTATTATGTCTGATTTTAGTAGAAAAGCCAAAGAAAAATGATCCGTACGTAGAATAAATTCCTTTTTATACTCAGCTCTGCAATACATCATTTAATGCTCTATTTCAAATCACTTGCCTTCACGCACCATGGCCATTGTAATGAGAGTGAGTGTTGCTGTACAATGGGTGGAAGAAATGCCATTTGCAGTGTATATGGCTTTACTTCATTTGAGTGACATATCCATGCATCCATCCCACCATACTCCAACCATCATCTATCCACCTGTCTACTGCTACACAGATACTGTTACATTGGTACAGGTACCTGCATCAGCACTGCTTTATATTTCTTTCTTTAAGCCAACCAGTCCACTTTTTTGTAAGAAATACAAAGAATACAAAAAAAAGTTGTCACGGCAGTATTTTTGATAGAAAACATACTCCTTCAGCTGTATTCTGAGAAAGAAATATGAGAACTGAAAGACAAGTTTGTTCTTTCACATGAACTGAGCTTCTTCATTGAAGATGTGAATACAAACTGGAAATGGAAGGTTGAGGAGCCAGTCCAAAGACTGCAAAGGTTTGGCTGTGTGTCTGTACACTGTTTTATAGAAGTCTTCCTCTTGGAAGCATCTGAACTTACTGTATAACAAGTTCCAGCCTGCCTTGCTTTGTCTAGGGGTAGATTTAATCCTCTCCTTGTATATAGTTAGCTCTGACAGACAGCCCTCCACTATACCAAGAAGCAGTGAGCAGCACTTCTCACTAGTTTCAGTGTGTGATGCTACTGTGCAAAAAGACCAGCTAAGAAAAGGCCTTTATTACTTAAGAGGTATAATCCTCATGAGAATCCAACTAATTTCCATTGCCTTCACTGACAAATAATGTTTTAATAATGCATGGTCCCGATTGCACAGTAAAGCTCACACAGAAAGGAAAGATAGAGATGGATTTTTTACAATGAGCAACAGAATAATTTAGCAAATTTGAACTCTGTTTCTCAATGACATTGAAAACCAGATTTTGTGAAGGTTCCATTTCTGGAGAAATTAAGAAAGGCAGGTGAAAAACATTTTTGATATGATGCCAAAATGAAATTGCAGGATTTGAAATGGTAAGAAAACTCTAATTTCAAAGTTGTGTACTTTTACTACCATTATTATATACTTCACAGCCTCTTTGATTATTTTTTCTGTATATTTATTCAACAAACATCCTGTTTTAAATCCTTTATCGATGATAATCCCTTCTATTTATCTATATCTATAATATCAGTGGCCTGAGGAACTCAGTACATTCCCAGTGAGGAGGTTTATCAGTCTGTTCTAAACACTTTTGGAGGCATTCATATCTGTGCAGTTAATACTACATTTAAGCTGCACTAGGAACAAAAAGACAAGGGTTTTCTTTCAGCTTTATGTCACATTCCTAACACCTCTGATAACACAGAAGTAATTCCTACAGTAACTACTGTGTTGCTTTACATAATAGAATGCAATAGTGAAGAGGCAATGTTTGTTATGAGACCTTATTTTCTCTTTTTATTGTATTAAAAAAACCCCAAACTTCCAAATGGTTGACAAGGAAAAAAACCACACCAAAACATCTTGACATAACAGGGTCTTATCTGGTTATGGAACTGCCCTGGAGTTTCAGATCAAATGCCATTTGTTTTTTGGTTTGTGAGCTATGCATGCAAATACTTTTCTCCTTGATCACACATAATGACATATATTTTATTATATTGAAGTACAAAAAACCCTTCTACTAAATGAAAAAGAGTTTCAGGCTTATATGGAAAATCTTCCATATTGGTGGTTGGGGTTCCTTACTTAGAATATTCTGAAATTTTCTCACTTTAACTGCAGTAGAAATCTTTGGTGTTAAGAATGAAGGCAATTACCCTGTTATTTAATTTTTTTAAATACTATTAATAGAACAACCTGACTGCAGGCCACAAAGTGAAGAGAAGAAATTGTGACTTCAAAGTCATGTTCACAGTATATAGAAACATTAATATTGGAAGCGATCTCAGGAGGTCCTTCAATTCAAGTTCCCTGTTCAAAGCATTGTTAGCGTCAAAGTTAGATCAGGCTAGATCAGGCCCAGCTGATTTTGAGAAATCTCCAAGAACTGAGATTCCACAGCCTCTCCCATAGCACCTGTTCCTATATTTAGCTACTCTGACAGAAGCTTTTTTCCCTTAGACCTACCTGGATTTTCCTTTGCTCAAAAAGCTGTTGCTTTGGTCCTTTTGCTTTGTGTTTCTGAGATTTTCCTTCCCTTTAGCCTTCCCTTTTCCAGGCTGAATGAACCCATTTTTTTCAGCTTCTCCCCAGTCATCTTAGTGGCCTTCAGCTGGACTTTTTCCAGTTTGCTCACAACTGCCTTGTCCTGAGATACCCAGAGCTGGCCTCACCAGTGAGGAAGAGAAAGGAACAAGCACTCCTTAAGCCCAGGGGAAGACCAACCAAGCCACTGTCTGGGGAAACTGCCAGTTGCGCTGATCCCTTCAGGGAAGCTCTGGAGTTAAATTGAAGCAAACCCTATCAGAAATGTTGTTGGATTTAAAGCCTGCAAAGTCATGGATAAACAAAACCACACAAATGGAGACACAGGGTTCTTCCTGAAATTTCTTGGTGACTGACAGTGCAAGATTTCTTGCCACCTCATAACTCTAGTCTCCAAAGATACTCAGATATATCTACTAGAGAATCACAGCAAAGGAAGACATTTCACCCTACAGCTCCCCATAGCATCTCTATCCTGCATGCATATTGCCACACTTGAAACAGGGTAGTAGTAGGAGGTAGGATTTCTCTGCACCTATTTAAGCACAAAGAGTACTCACTTAAACTGCTATTAGAGAAGCCAGCATTGATCTATAAACAATCTCAGCAGTATTCGCAAGAAGACATTGTCTAAGCCCTTGTAATTTTGGGCTGTTTGAATCCTGCTATCTTTAGTGGCTATTTGCCGGTGCTGCTTTAACCATGTTTTAGCTCTTTTTCAGGAAGAACCAGAGCTGCATTCCTTTTGCATCAAGACTCATTTTTCTTAAGTGGAAGAGGTTTCTTAAAAACCTCCTTTTTGTACCTCCTGTATATGCTGACAAACTCTAGATGCACCTTTTCAACAACATCTTCAATTAATCAGCTGTCAATGAGATCCAGCAAGGTTTCAAATTATTTTCTAAAAGCAGCTGGAGCAACTGTTTGCTGATTATTTATCTGACTGCCATCCAACATCTATATCTTACACTTATATATGGTGAGGTTTAAAATTAAACAGATGACAGTTCCAGAACAAACTGAAGGTGGTATTTCTTCCCAAAACATGATTAAACTAGGTACAGGATGCTGTAGATACTAAAGGGTCTCATAAAGTTTAAAAAGCCACAAGAAAAAGTCCAAAAGAAAAATGCATAAAAGCTATAAACACAAAGATATCATCTTTAGCTCAAGATATCCTTGGGCTAAAGATATGGAAGGGATAGGAGAATGTACAGAAGAGAAAATAGTATAACTTTTCCTTTTTAATATTCTTCTCTGAGCATTTGTTCTTGGCTACAGTTAGAAACAGGATACAGAGCTAGAAATTTGGACTGGTGCTATAAGGCCTTTCTTATGTTCTTATGCCAGCTGCTAAGTACAATACAGCAGCAAAACCAGGAATTACAAAGCTATATTTCTAGAGCTCAAAATATCCAGAAAGATATCCAAATCCCTGTGCATGTCCTATTTTATGACCAATCTCATCCATATCTTCTGTACGTCATGAATAGAAAATCAGTGAAATTTAAGATTCCGCACAGAATCTTTTATTCTGAATCTGCTTCCATCCTTACTGAAGTAATCATCCACATCAAGGAGCCATTTGTGTTACTGGATGACATGGGTACAACGTAAGAGACCTGTAGTAACTCTCGCTTTTGAGCAGGGCGTGTCAGCACATAGTGCAATTACTGTGTGCTTATTTTTAATAGTAATAATAGTAACAATAGTATCCACTATTACACAGCTATAATAGAAAGACATACTCAATTTAGAAAAATGGATTAATTTCTTTGGTTATGGGGAGCGTGGGCGGGAAATAGCAAAGCTTATCTGAAAAATCTCTAAGTTATGTGCTTGCAAGTGGCAAACCTTCCTTACATGTACTAAGGAATCACAAATTCCTGGAGTCTGGGTCAATCTTTCACATGAAGTCTATCTTATTTTACAAGAACAAGAAAGCTTTTGCTGGGCTCCTAGGGATTATGTCTTTGAAATCTACAGAGGTAGGCTTGTTTCAGGTCAGTTTTATTTTGCTTTTCTCTCCATATCTTTCAAACCTTTGCTTTCAAAAACTTCTCCTGGCTTCAGAAATCCCTATTTAATATATAACTGCTGATGGACTAGATACTAATGCATTATTATTTACACACTATTACATGCTAGCTTCAACATCCTACCTTTGTGGATGTAAGTGCTTCATGAGGCATTGGCATTTCTTCTGTAGTTTTCTATTTAATGAAAAGTAAAAGTCTACTTGCTAAAAAAAAAAACAGTTCAGTGGTCTTATCTTCAGTAATATTGTGCAGGATCAAGAGTCTCAATCCAGTGGATTTAACTGTAGCCTGCTGAAGTATTTCTGAACTTTATACTCACTCTGGGGTTTAGCTGCTGTGTGACAAGAGGATGACTTGACTAAACCCAATTTAGGAACTTCTTGTATAAGCTGACTTTTTTTACGACAGACAATTCAGAAAAAAAGACTTTTTCATAACCAGCTAGAATCCTTGTCTATTTTGCTTTATCTGACAGTGTTCTGGCAGAAAGGCAGAGAGCCTTTAAATAAAGTTAGATTTCTCCTCTACTACTACAAAAAAGAAAAGGAAAGAAACGAAAAAAGAAAAACAAAACAAACAAACCAACAAAACCAAACCAAAACAAACCCTCCTCCCGCCCCAGGACTAGGAGCAACAGCTGTTGGTGTTATCCCAACATTTTTGCAATTTTTTCCTTTAGGTTGATTTTAGTCTGGCCTACAGTCTGAGTGACCTTTCACAGTTGGTGTGTGCCTCTGATGTGTTGCTGGAACACAGCTCCCAGTTCATCTAAAAGGAATCTCATTTGTGAACCCTGAGCCCATTTCATGGTGTGAGAAAACCACAGTAAGGGGAGGCAAAGAAGAAAGCTCCCCTGGCCTGAACCCAAAGGCTGATGTGATACAGACACAGAGGTACCAAAGCAGGAAAGTAGGAGGTGCTGGAGGATGTGTGTTGCCTTGCTCAGGTGTCCAGTTTGCATAGGAGGTGTGGCCACCTGGGAGAACTGAGAAAGGCAGCTTGGCTCTTTCTGGTCCCAGTACATAAACGTTCTCTGTGGGCAGCAGTTTCTTTGCTCTGCTCTGATTTCCCACTTTGAACATAATTTTAGCAGGAATTTCAGGGAGTGAGACCTATACTTGCATACGTTCTTGGAATCTTGAAACACCCTGGTTTGCCAGTGGCTTCCTGTGACTATCTGTCCCAACAGAGCCTATTAAAATGTTTTAGTAAAAAAAGGATTTATTCCACTGCATGCTTATTGGCATCACTGGGAGAAATCTCAAACAGGAGCTCATACAACTGTATTCTAGTTCTGTTTCCAATCTCTTCAGCAATTACTTGAATCATGGCATAAAAATAGACTTCCAAATTCTGTAAATGATGTCAGCTTTCAATAGAGCTGCAAATACTCTCGACTAGATCACAGCTTGAATTATATGGTTAAATTGGAGATAGGGTCAGCAGAATCAAAAATCAATACAATGAAACATGTTAAAAATAAGTGCATTAGCTGTGTGGAAAAAGACATGAACACAATTCAAGGCCTATGTTTATTTATTCACAGTGCTACCCTTTCTGTGAAATACCAACAAGCTGAAGAGAGTCCTTCAGAAAAGTAGAGAGAAAACAGGTTCAAGAGGCATGAGAAAACCATGGATAAGTTTGATTTTTTTTTATTTCTGAAAAAAACCTCAGAACAGTAAAGCTCTACTAAAAGCTGCATAGATTGTAGAATTTCCTCTTGAAGGTTTTTTTACAGCTGATCAAATAAATTTCTGTTAAGGTTTATGTAAGTGTCCTTGAATCCATTTCAACACAAAAGGTACTGGATTGCCTCTTGAAATTTTTGCTTCTTTACATTTCCATTCCTTATTATTATGAAGCACCCCTGCCTTTATAAAGAATGGAGACTTGGGGACTTTCAAAGTGTCCACATCATCAGAAGCACTCCTGTTCAGCTATGAAAAGCTGATATTCTCAGTACATAAATAACTGGAGCTGTTGTAGTGTCTATAGAAATAGTCACTAAATAGATACCAGTTTTTTACTCCTCCTCAGAAGTAAGTTCACTCACAGAAATGGTGAAAGAAAAAGAATAATTTTTTTTAGATGCACATTTTGTTTGTGTTAATATTAGGTCATACAGGCTTTTCCAGGGAGAACAAAAGGTTTTTCATTTACAACACAATTCGTAAGATGCTGAGTCAGACTAGAATATTTGTTTGGAGAGTGAGTAACAGAGGTCTTCCACTAGCAGGTCTTTGTCATTTGAATCAACTTAATTTCTGAAGTTACAGATAAGGATTCTCTCATAAACGGCCAGAGAAAAATTTTTATTCCTATTTTTTTCTTGGAATCTTTTTTGTTCTTACCTAGCATTTACTATTTGAGTATTAAAATGATAGGAATTTGCAATGGAGAAAAATGTCAGGAAACTTATGGCTTTGCTAAAGAAAATATTTTTTTCCTTCTCTATCTCTGCAGTGAAGCCTTTCTTTCCTGAACAAAATATCTCAGGGATAACTCCCATTTCATAAGAGATGTGAAGTAATCACAGCCAAGGCAAGGACGACTGATTGTTTGGTGCCACTCTAGTTGCTAATCTAGTTGCTTTGGAGAGACATTAAGGCAATTAAACAGCATGTCCCAGTCTGCCAGCATCCCTGCAGCCAGCTTACCAGGTTTTCTGTTTGCCAAAGTAAAAACGCCTTACAGGGCTCTGGCAATCAGGCAGAGTTGCCATGGTAACTGGAAAAATGGTGGCAAAACATAAACAACTCTAATAATACTTTGGGAATTATTTACCTTTTTATCTGCAGTACTCAGTGGTATTGCAGGCTCATTTGTTAACTCTTTTGTGTCTCATAAACTACTGTTGATACTACTCAACGTGTGAGATCTCTTGCTGAGCTTTAGTGTCCCTGTTAAGCAGATTTAACTGATACACTTTCCAAAAAATTATATATAGGTACAGAAATTTTACTTAGTTTTAAGCCCCACGTGTACATTTATTACGATATTTTGGTTTTGAAACCAGTTTAACCCTGCCAATTTTAATCACTGGAGCATAAAACTGAAATAATATAGAGCAGGCCATCCTAAACAAGGTGAATTTCCTTAATCTGTGATTTTTCTGGTTCCTGCTAAACAGTCTTAATTTGTACTGTCTACTTAACTTTACAGTTTGGTGAGGGAAATGACAGAATACAGCTTTACTTTTTGTTGCTCTGTTAGATACCAGACTAGATAATGATCTCCTGTGTTTGAATTTGTGGCGCACATTTGTTTTGAAACATATCTAGTACATAATATCTTGGAATCAAACCTGGGAAACTCACCCATTATGACCACATATACCCCTTGAAGAGGTACCCTTGCGGCAAATGTGTGAAATATCCCCACTCACAAGCAACATTTTCGTCTTTCCCAAGGAAGATAATAAGCAAAAGTCTAGTAACAACCAGTGCAATCAAATGACAACTTCCTATAAACACAACTACATGACACAATTATTCTAAATGTTCCCTGTGAAAGTTCTTCATATACTGCATGTTCCGGTTTTAGCTCCAAGAGCTCTGTAACACTTTATTAAAAACAGACCTCAGAGACACTTCTTAAACAAGAACAGAGAATATTACTCCAGTAAATCAGGCTTCAAACTGTTTTGCAAAGCAGTTAGGCATTAATGAAACTGTTCCAAAGGTCACTAGGTTTAGTTCAATTTCCCACTAAGTGGAGATGAGAGCTCAGTGAATAATTAATAGCAAATGAATTTGAATGAATTTTCACCTTTCCACTGTAGTTACAAGCTCTTTCAGCAAGTCACCATAATCTCAAGGATGTTTTGAAACCATTGCCTTGCTTGTTTTCTAATGCTTTCTTCTCATGTAGTGTTTGGGCTGGCCCATGTCTTGGCATTACATTGATAGACCCCACAGCACTTGAGGCCTGCCATGTACTTTCATCTCTCCTTGCACTGGAAATACAAGTCAGCAGCAGTAGACATACTGTACCCATGGTAGAGTGTCACAGCTCATCAAACATACCTGAAGGATAAGAACTGATCATAGAAAAGGGATAAGAACTCACAGGGTATTTCTGGAAGTTTTACATTAAATACAGTAGGCCACCGGATGTGATGCATTTGTTCATTGTTTATTTTAGCAGGAAAAGGTTAGAGAAGAATCCAGATACTTGAGGGGGCTTGTCTGCAGCTTTTAAGTCTAAAAAAAGAGTGCTGTCACTGCATACCCTGTAATCAACGTTTTTTTAAAGCTAAGAGAGCATTTCAGCTGAATGATAAAACTGCTTACCACAGTGATTAAACAAAGAACATGCAGTATCTTAAGAGAAGCAGCCCATCAAAATCAACAATTCCAGGCATCAGCAGAGGTTCCAAAAGCCTTGTGATAGACTGGATAACCACACACACAATAAAAATGCTTCTTGAGAAGGAAAGGAGGTGCAGCTTGTCTCCAGGCACCTGCAAGAAGTAATCAGGAATGTCTAACTCAGTGAGTCTGAGAGATGTCATTGCAACATAAACAGAGTGTAGATTTTCTTGGTTGCACACTTCAAACTTTATGTAGTATTCATCTGGATTTCTTCCTATAACACCAAACTCAGTGACCAGTTTTGGTGTTACATCACATTTGCCTTTTTTTCTTAAAAGACTTTCACCACAGGTTACCTCTGATACAAAACACTGGCTGGACATTTTGCCAGGAAATTTTAGTGTTTTGCAGATTGAAAAACGTTTTTGTCCTTTAAACACATTGATATTAACTGTGCTCCTCAAACATGGAGTTCAGATACTACATTGTTCAAGCAGGGATCAGTGGAGAGACAGGGCTAATGGTTCTGCACATGAAGGTGTAAGACACATCCTTGCTCTGGCTCCCTGGCTTGCCTGTCACTGGGATAATCATCATATTAAAGTTAATGGCAACAAGATTCTCATCTCACCGCTGAATGACATTTGCTTTGCTGTTTCAATCGTGATGATACCAAGAGATCTGGTTTACAACAGGCAATAAAGGGAATACAGTCAGCTCCTGATGGCAGACTAGCATCTCCCTATTTAAAAGACGGTTGGAATAACCATGAGAAAAGGAAACATAAAACGGGAAATGTAAAAAAGGAAAGAAGAATAATTTGTTAAAAAGAGTAACAAGCTCCTTTTTCATAACAAATGGTTTCTTCTTTCCACTAAACTGCAATTCTTCTGTATTTTGGGAGAGTGTCTTCTGCTGGGGGAGCAATTCCCTAGAGTTAGAGCTATTTTTATATCATTGTTTTGATGTTTAATAACTCTTGATTTTTTTTTTCTCAATGTCTAGATGCATGGCTAAAGCACTCTTTGATTTTTTAGTCTCCAGAAGGCCTGGGAAAGAGTTTAAAAATCAGATTTTATAAAGGAAAGTCAACCTATCTGTTAAAAACCTGCCTCTGAATTGTTTCACTTGATGTTTGCGAGTTCTTACATTAAAAGAAATACAGAATAATCATTTCTTTTCTCTGGGCCACTGATAATTTAGTAGCTATACATTTTCCATCAAAAACCATCATGACAGCTTTCCATAACTTTCTGTGATTTCTTTTTTTAATAAGTCTGAATAATTTTGTAGTATCCACAAATTGTCTAACCTCATTATACATCTTTCTTTCCAGGTAATATATGGATCTGTTAAACAGATCTCCGTCTGATACCCCACTGATAACCTCTTCTCTTGTAAGACTTTACAATATGTTTTCCTTTGTGTCCTACTTCTTAGTCTCAACAACAGCCACATTTCTGCCTATGTTAGCCTTGCCCTCCATACTTCAGTTTAGTTTCAGAATGATTTCCAGTAAATCCTTCTAGAGTATTTTACCTGAAAACATCCATCTTGTTTTCTGCTTTTAGGCCTTGTGACTAACTGTAAGAGAAAATGAGAGTGGAAAGTTGCTGTGGAGTAATAATTTATGTTTTATTCGCCAAAATATTTTTTCCTAATTGTACATGTATAAGTACTATTCTGACAGTGTTCAAAGAGGTAAGGAAAACAGCCTATTACCTATGTGAAAAAGGAATGGATTTGGCCTGTTAAAGAGTTTGTTACCTAACTAACAGGACAAGGATTGAACAACACTGAGACAAATAAAAGTAGAAATATCTCTGATTAAAAATTGTGTCTGATTTTGTGTTTGAAAAACAACTTTGACGGCCGTGAGGTAGATTTATCCACAGGTATGTTTGTGCTGTTGTTTGCATTTGGAGTGTATTAAAAAAAAAAATCAGAGCAGCAGCTGGGAGGAAGATGATTAATCACAGAGGGAGCTAAGCCTAACCCCCCTGTAGAACCAGCTTTCCCTTAATGCACAACCTTGTTCATGCTGAGCAGTATCTTGCTCTGCGAATCATCTCTCCAAGATTAATGCTGCTATTATTTTCTAAAATGAAGCCCCACTGAAGACAGGGAGGTTTGCAAGGCACTTAATCAAAAGGCAATGGGATTATACGTTTTGCAGTCAAAGTACAATCAATCCTAGACTATGAATGGCAATAATTTGTTATAAAATAGAAAATAAAGCTCACTACCGGTTTTGAATCATTTTGATGCTCCTATTATCACTTCTGTCCCTGATTTAGATTCAACTTAATATACTGAGATCGGAAGTTAATGGGTGCAGAGCTGATTCAGAGGTGCATCAGCTTGCCTTAACTCTGGGCACTGAAGGTGCAGGGCAGCTGATAAGGGGCACAGTTTCAGCCATCTGATTTTAACTTGCCACCACATTTTTGCCATGGCCCTCAGCAGTCATCTAAATCATGCTAATGAACTTAGAAGAAGCAGCTAATTATTCCCAGCTACCTTCACTGCAAAATTCCTCTTTTCAGTACACTCAGCTTTTTTTTCCCCCTCACTCTTTGTTTTAATTCTTTACATGTCTCAGCTCATGCCTTCACTTACTTTGGGAAAGCACCAGATCTTTGTCCACATATTCTGAAACTTGCTCATCAAGGTCCTAAGGTATGCAAAATTGGAGTCAGCAGGGCTACTTAACTTCTTAATACAAGCACACACTTAAGCACCTTGATGAACTCTCTGAATTTGTGGATAAACACTCTATATAAAGGCAGATCTTTGATTAAGCCGGGAACAGATTCAGCAATTCACATCTCTGTTATAAAGATATACAAATGCAGGAGAAAACATTGGAGAACTCAGATGTTTTCCTTTGAAACTACTAATGAGAAATACAGTATTACTGGAGACACAGAACAGATGAGAACTTTATGGGCCTAGTGTTAGGTTTTCTGATGTTCTGTGATCTCCTTTCCCTCTGATTTATGGACTCACAGATCAGTTTAAATCAAATGTAAAAAAGCAAGAAAGAAGCCCAAACATACGAAATTTTCACAAGTTTCACAAGCCAGTAGAAACTACAGGTCCATGGTTGGTTGAGTCCTGTACACTCAGAAAAAGTAAGATTGTGTCTCCCACTGTGAGTGTTCCTAGGTCTTGGGGCACAACCTGAAGCTCTTGTAGGTGTTGGGACAAAGGAAAAGCTGTGTTGAAAATGGGGTTTTATTAGCTTCATGTCTCATTGGAACAGTTTGTTACCATAGGTGTCAAAATCAAAACAGGCTGCACTTAAACAGCATGAGCATGTACAGGACTTGGCTTGCTAGTTATATTTTAACATTTGTTACAGTGAATGATGGAACACTCTTTAAATCTCTTGCTTTTTCATTAATATTTTCCCTAATTCATCACAGGACTTTAGAGACAGCAATGCGATTTCTCTGAGTAGAAAGTACTTCAGGGGTTTAAATACAAATTTTTCTATTTCAGCTGAAAGAAACTTGGCATTCAGTCCCTTTTGGCAGTTAGTCATGCTAGAAGACCTACTTGAAAATGCCTTGTTTAAGGACTCTGGTTGTTCGACCTAGGCAGGATGCCAGGTGCCCACCAACCTGTTTTATCACTCTTCTCTTCAGCAGAACAGGGGGAGAAGAAAATAAAATGCAAAAAGCTGAACTTTAAAGACAGTTTATTAACTGTCTTTAAGAAAGTTATTAAAAATGACAGTTAAAGACAGTTTAATAAAGCAAAATCAAAGGCCAGGTGCAGAAGCAACGGTAAACAAAATATTAATTTTCTACTTCCCATCAGTAGCTGATGTCCAGCCACTTCCCAGGAAGCAGGGTTTCGGAAGGAAAATGTCATAATACTGAATGGCCCCCATCCTGCTCCTCCCTTCTCTTAGCTTTTCCTGCTGAGATCACATGGTCAGTGTTGGTAAGCTGCTAGGGTAAGCTGGCTATGTTCCCTTCCAAAACCTTGGCCAACCCCAGCCTCCTCGTGAGGAGGAAATGCTGGGAGAGACACTGGTGGATGGCTTGTGGGCACTGCTCAGCAGTAGTCAAAACATGGGTGTGTTACCAACACCTTTCTATCTAGCAGTACAATGCACAACACTGAGGTTTGCTTTGAAGAAAACTAACTCCATCTCAGCCACATCCACTGAAAAGTATCCTGTAACTCCACTAGGTCCCTGTGATTCTTTGTGGAGGAAGATGGAGCAATAACATTATTGGTTCAGTCTATGGGGGTCATGTATCAGTGCTTTCTAATGCTTTATCTAGTCTGGTAGTAAGTGCTCTCTGCTTCCAGTGCAGTCACTTGCAGCTATTCTATATGACAGATATGCATAATAGCTGTGAATATTTTCTCTGAAGGCAAATGCAAAAGCTCACAGTTGTAGCTCAGGAAAAAAAACCAAAAAACAAACAGGAAATCTAACAAAAAAACCCTTTGTAATGTAACTTTTTAGCAAACTCTACTGTTCTGTCTTCTACTGATTATTCAACAATATCATACTTGGAAATCACCTCCTGTGATATGACCCTCTGGAACACTAATACAAGGCATTAAAAAATATTTGTTCATTATCACACATCAGATCAACATCCTTGAGGGATTCTGTAGAGACAAACAGCACTCAAACAATCGCCTGTCATTAAATTACACCTAAAAGATTAATATATTAGGAAGGACACAAACTACACACATTCACTATCTTCATAATCAGTCAGAGGACGCCTGTTGAGCCGGAATATGTACTTTATGATATATGCTATTTTATTGCAAAAATAAGATTATTCAGCTTTTCCTAAAAAATGCCAGCTTTCATGTACATGCCATGGGCAGATGGTAACCCCTAAGAAGACATATGTATGCACATATGCTTTAATATTTGTATTCACAAATGACTTTAATATTAAAACCACTCTAATCCAGAAATGCTATTCCTGCATTCTGTGAACATCAGAATGTGTGACTGCTGAGGACTTCTAACCAAGGAAAGCCCCACTGAGAAAGCTTTGCAGCAATTAATTATGCTTGCACATCACTGGGGGAGAGAGAAAATGAGTCATTCCTTTTACAGCCCATTTACAACACTCAATATTTGTCAAGCAGCTCCGTTTGTGACTCTGAATTTGAGACAAGTCAGGCTGTCAGGGCTCTATTGAAAATCTGTACTAGACAGTAGTGAGACTCCTCCCAAAACAAAATCTGGCAATGAAAAGGACAGAACACAAGACTCCATCAGAGTCCAGAAGTCTAGCTACATAAAAGTTATTAGAGGAAATACAGGGAATGTATTAGCAAAAAGCATGGAACAAAGCTCTCAAAGTTCTCTCTACTATTCCTTAGTAGTTTCTTGTTTGGCTGTTCCTATTTTTTTTTTCCATTCACATACTAAAGTAAAGAAGAAAATGGGAAAAGTGGAAGAGGATTGGACTGAAGGAAAACTGAAGGATCTCTTCCTTTGTGAGGCAGAGCTTTCAGCTGAAATACCAACAGGTCCATGAAACAATAAGGTAACATCCCAATGTACATACACAACATGCTGATAAGGAGAGCAACAGCTACTCATTCTGCAAGCAACAGTTTGCTATATGTTACTGTGCTATAAAGTACTTAAGGTCCAGAAAAATAAAATGTACACTTGCTAAAACAGTGGGAATTATCTTCTCAATTTCTTTTGAGCTCAGAGTAGCTCAGGTATTTTATTACATTTCCTTCAGTACACATCTCAACAGATAAGCAACATATATTCGTTCACGAGGCTGACACAATAATTAAATGATCACTGGGGTATTTGACTGGCTTAGTGAAATCTACGCAGTATCTCCAACAATGAAATGTGACAAGAAAAATTGTCAGATATATTCAGTTAACATTACTTAGGTAACAGATATGAAAATGAAGACTCGATTTAGTGCGCTGAGTTTTAGGGTAAGAACACGAAACACACTACAGCTTTTTTTTCCCACGTAAATTTTCTCTAAGAGATGTTGCTTTCAATTTCAGGATGAAATAAATGATTCAGTTTTGATCTCTGATGAAATGTGAAAGGAAAAACCTCTTTCCCTTACTTCCATTAAAACTAACATGAAGTCTTTAATATAGTAGGAAGGTTAATATATTAGTTTTCCTCAGCAATCTCTCCACCAAGTCAGCAAGAACCATCACCAGCTAATAAATGATCCAAGGATAGTAACAGTAATCTCCAACTGAAAAATAAATACCGAGATAGGAGTCCTTTGGGAGGTGACAGAAAATAATTGAAAACAGAACTTCTCTATTTCTCTATTTAAAATAAATTAAATTGTAATTTTTAGCTGAGTCTGTGTGGCTGAATCTGGGGGAGTGAGATATCCAAACAACAAAAATCTATCAGCCTTCCTTACCAACAGTAAATAAGAGAAATTATAACTGCACTCACTTATTCTGTCTTTCAACTGAAATATGTAGTTGTTAACCTATGAGACAGATCCCATAAAGATGTTGGTGGGGGATTCTCAAACCAGGCTGGAGGTGATTTCCTGCAGATGCTGCCCGTCCAAAAGGAGTTACACTCTGCCAGTGGGAAGGCACAGCACTGCAAGGAGAAAGACTGTGTCAGTGTCTTCTGAGAGTGAGGAACAATGGTTGTCTCACAAGGTCCTGTGCAAAAGGGACAAATCACTGAAGGCTTCTTGCTGCCTTGTCTGTGAGCATCTCATGGGGGTAACAGTTGAGTTCCTCAACCCCGTGACATTATTTATATGCTTGATCATGGGATGCTTTCAGGTTTCCAGGTCTATATTTGTGCTCCCGCTGGGTGACATCTTCCGACTAGGCCAAGATCTGACTGCCCATCAGCCCTCCTTACCCTCGTTTTTCAGAGAGAGAAAACCCGTGGCTATAGAGAGGGCTCCAACATGCTGTTGAGCAAGTCTTTTGGATTACTGAGCAACCAAAATCATGGAGACACTGTGTAGTTTCCACACTGTAGCTTTCCCCATTGAGGAACACTTGATGCAAGTGGCTAGAGATAGAAGTATGCAGATAACATAAAAGAAGAATTTTGAGGAATTCATACACCAGATTTGTGTCAACAAAATTTTTCTCTCAACCTCCTAAAAGTTGATTGACAAGATCCTTTGATATCTATGCATCTTCAGGGCAGCAGTAGAAAAGTAAGCCTTCAGGTGGAAATGTAATTTGAGAAGCAGCACAAAAACACAAGACCCAAATATACAGTTGTGAGTATTCAATATATCTGTATTGGTATTGACTGGATGGTCATGTTCTCTGCCTGCCCTCTGCCTCCCTCACCACCAAGAGCCAGGAAATGCTTGTGCATTTAATCCTTCCTGTAAAGGGAAATAGGCTTGGTTATATCTCCAACCTTATGTTGCAATCAATGTCGGTAGTGGTTCTTAAAGTTCAGTTGACTATAAAGACTGAGAGATAATGTTTGTTCTCTCCAAACTGTAAATACAAGGGAATGAAATGTGATTTTAGTGCTTTGACTGTTTCTCTGCAAATAAAGTCACACACTGAAATTGCATGTTTGTGTTTATTCTCATGACACATCAGGTGTGCACATGCATAGTAACAGCAATGCTCTTGTTCCAGTTTGGTTCGTGTCACTACTGTGACTCTTAATGGATGTTTTGTGCATCATGTTCCTGCAAATTGCTTTCAAAAAGAAGTTTTGCATTTCTTTGGGCTACAAATCAGAGAAGAAAAGCTGAGATGTGCAATATAATCAGAACTGTTCATTTATTTTCCGAAGAATTCAACATAAGAAATCCTTTAGCTATTTTAAACAAGAAATAAACCACTATAAACAATATAATGCACCAAACTATTGACATTATACTTGCAGGTCTGTAAGTGAAAACTACAAATTGTTCTAGAAATAAGTGACAGACCAATTTTATTAGTTCCAATTATTATGCTGAATCATTGGGAATGTTTTCCTTTTTTTCAGTTTGTTCAAAGATAAGTCAGGAGTAATGAACCATAGCGTTTTCAGCATTCTTCATACCTATTGGTTTCAAAGCACGCTATTTACCTGGGAACATTTGAGTAAAACCATATTACTCCATAAACAGCAGGTAGCCCTGAGACCACTGAGCTTTCCTGCATGGCAGCAGGCTTGCACACCAGGATCTCTCCTTGATACCTCTAAAGGTTACTCCTTGAGGTTGAGAGAATCCTTATTCAGTAAGTGAATTTGGAATAAGAAGACATACACTTTGCTATTTTAGCTAAGTCATATAAAACATTGATTGTACATACACAATCCTTTAGATATAAACCACTGACCAAGTGTGAGGCCGAGTCTGATTCCAGCTGCACCTAAATCCCCTTTCTGAGGAATTTAGAATGGATTTCTAAAAGGTGCTTTCATAAAGTGCTTTCCAAACCTCACGATTCAACAGGGAGGTATCCCTGACACTTTTGTCTGACCCTGTCCTCTATGCGGTAAATTCTCCAGTGTACCTTGCCAGCAAATCCTGTTAAGCAAACCACTGTCACATTTTCCACTGAACTTTGTTATCTCACTGGCTTGTATCAATAGAATATATTGTTGCTAATCTCTTGAGAGTGAAGTGTATGACTCCACCTGTGACAATCAGGCAAGACAAACACTCTGTGTAGTCTATACAGTATAATGTTGGTGGTCTGCAGCATGGGCACATATTTCCTATGTGATATTAAAAAAACCTTCAGAAAATATTACTTATATTTACAGGGGCAGTTATACAACATGGGAAATTAAAAATATCAGAAAGAAATGCAAAATACAGTGCACTTCTTAAATTTGTAGGTACTTTTCCTGTGTACAACACCTTGCTCTCAGGTACTTAATCCAGACTCCCTACTCCTGGGAGAGCTATGTGCCTACCAAAACTGCCAAGCACTTGGCACAGCCAAGCAAAGTTTTAATCCACAAACAAGAGAGCTACAGAGACTTAAAGCAGCACGAGCACAATGTCACTGCAGCTGAAGCTTCAGCTCACCCTTCCAAGCATGTCTGCCTCCTTGCTTCACATGGGACGAAGAGTTCAATATCCAGAGAACAGGGCAATTCAATGTGTAGTGGCAGATTCTCCCTTTGAGGTAGGAGAAAGGTGGCTTTTCATCCAAACCAACAAAGTTTATTCATAGCTAATGTTATCTTAGTTAGACACAGTGATTAATTACACACAGTGATTAGATGTAGTAATTAAATCCATTAATTAAATATTGTTGCTTACCCACTTTTCATTAGTGATTTTCATTCCTTCAAAAGAGCATTATAATTGAAATTATTTGTTTCACTTTAGTCATAAACAGTGAAATTCACCAAAGAGCTAAGAATGAAAGTGTATCAGTTCCAATCCTAACTCCCCAAAGCTTTTTCTTATCCCTGTGCAGAGTAAGAAATGCCTGAATTCATAAGGTGCTTCTTTGTTTGACTTTAATCCCCATTAGGAGGCTGACTGTGCCCAAAAGGCGGCTTGGAGTAAGAACACCTAGATTAGAGCCCAAAACCTCTGCAAGAGAACACATTCCCTCTCCTCATTTTGGTGGGCTTATTCAGATCGCATCAAAACAACATGAGCTCCAGCTACCACATTCACATGGCATCTAGGTGAAGAGTAGAGGGAAGTAATATTCAGTAATATTAGTTTATAAGATAAGAAAAGTTGGGAGAAAATTCCTCCCTCAGCCTCTAGGTATCCAAATTCCCAAGATTCATTAACTGCAGGATTGCCCTGTGTAGCAAAGTTGGATAGATCAGGACTGCAATGCCCTCTGGTAAGGACAGGTGAAATATAACAAGATTCACTAGATCAATCAAGAGCTGTTATCAGGGCCTGTGGTAAGGATCGTCTTGATCTTTGTTCCTACATTTTCTTTAGTATTTTTCCATTGTCAGCATTCTATTGTGTGGGAGGATTTAAAGCCCTTGAAGCTGAAGGAGGAATCAAACCCAGTGCTCTCATCTCTAGGGCAAAAGCTGTTACATTCTAGGGATGAAAATATTTTTGGTCTGTACCACTAGCACAAACCCTGTGTTAAGTTCTTCAGACCTAATTCAAGAGAGACCCCAGGGCAAGGGTAGCAGTTTTCTGAAGTCCTGAGTAAGATGCCTAAGGACTCAAAAGAAAAGCACTCTTTAAACATCCCTATCCTTATTTTGTCTAGCTCTGAGTATCAGGATGTGAGGATTCTGTCAATCTGTACCAAACTACCCCTGTAGGGAATCAGACTGTCTGGACATGCTCTGGATAAGATCCCTCTTTTTAAACTTCAAAGCACATCACTGGATATAACACAGATTTGAGATGCCTTGTTAATTAACATGGAGGTACCTACATAACAGAACACGGTGTCAATAAGAACTGGGAACATTCCTCTCTTCTAAAAATATTCCCGAAGAAAAAGGGAATTAATAAAACTGTCCCTGAATTCTTATCTCCCTAAAATTCTTCAAGCAAAGCACCTTAACCTTTCTCAGAGGCTCCTGATCATAAGCAGAGATTTCCCAGCATTTTCCTAAAAGGCAAACTGTGATGCTTTTCCCTAAGCTGTGACACATGAATTTTAAAATCACAATTCAATCTCCATCCAACAAACAAGGGTACTCCTGGCTGAAAGTTTGTAGGTTACTTCTGCGCAGGAAGAAATACTTGGCCAGTTTCTTACTTCTTGTTTTGTATTTGTCAGACCACCAGAACTCAAGGGATAAATGAAGCTTTAAATTACACAACAGATTCACAAACTTTGCAAAACAGGGAATTCTCTTAATTCTGGATTGATTCCATGTAATATCATCATCTTTTGCCAGCAGGATGCCAACTGTGAAATGAGAGCTGGGATGTAATTACAATAGTCATCACAGGAGAAGAAGCAACAACTGAAGAAGCAATAACAGCCATGACAAGGAGTGTGAAAACTCCAGAGAAAAATGCAAATAGTAAGCAAACCAAAATCCTACCACCACCTCAAAGCATCTCCCTGCCTCCGCCCTCCTCCCCCACAACTCATCATCAGATATCTGGGGTCATACAAGTAACCCAAAATAAAGATACATCATTGTGCAGTATGTCTACTGCACTGTGGCATATGTATAATCATGATCACGGCATTCTCTGGACCAACATGTTAAAAAATATAATTATGTCTAAATAAAGTTAATGGGCTGGAAAATGGCTCAACAGCTTAAAATATCTAATGACATTGAGAGCAGCTTAATTATGACTACATTAATTCTAGGCTCATGAATGTACTCATTTATTGTAACAGTCATGAAAAAATATTTGAGTCCCAGTACAGAATTTTTGCTAGAAGAGCTTTTTAAAGTCATTTTTCCTATTTCTTTCTAATCTACTTTCCTTTCCAAAATCCTATGCTCCAGCATCATAAAGGATCAGAAATTTCAGCTGGTTTAATCACATAGCAGGCGCTGCAATATGACAAGGTGCCCACCTGTGCAGAGCTCAGGAATTAAAATAGTTTTAGGAAAAACAACATGCCAATGTGCTGGTTCTCCAACAGAAGAGAAGAAGTGCATGGGCAGTAAAGGCTGTATATTTTAAACACTTATTATCAGTGTTTTGCTGCCAAAACAGGAGGTAGTGTTCCACTCAAATCTATCATCCGGCCTTCAGTGTTATTCGGTATTTCTACTAGGAGAAAAGAAATAAGCCTAAATTAAACTTTTGCATGAAATAAAATTCAAAGAAAACTGAAAAAGCTAGGGAAATGGTTTGAGGAAAACAGAACTTAATACAATAGGAAGAAACACAGATGGTGAACCTTTGATATTCAGCTCTGAGGTGGATGGAAACACTGCATTTTTACTTGAAATTAAAAATTTGTAAAATAATTGGAGAAAGGAACAACAGGAACAGTCAGAACTTTGTGAACTGGAACTGGCTGTTCAGAGAAGTGCATGGAGGGCAGAAGAAAGCTAGGAAATTTTAACTTTGCAAAAAAACAAGTATAGGGCTAATAAGTCATCTCTTGTATGGGCAAAACTCAAGATAATGACTTTAAATTGTACTAGAAGAATTCAGTCAGACATAATGAAAAGTGAAAAAAAACCCCTAATGGTGATGTCTGAGTAATGAGCAAGCCACGAGTACAGCCCTCCTGTGCAGGCAGGTTCCAGTCTTCACAGATGAAAGAACAAGATTGGAGCATGTTCCTGGGGTCATCAGAGCCCTGGCTGGGCTTGACATTGCACTTCTCTCTTCTCATCAAGAACCAGAAGTTGCTCTAACTTTATACTTATTTTGATTTTTGCCTAGAAGAAGGAAACACATCCTCTGCGAAGGAGCTCTTGAGAAATGCCTTTTAACTTTTATGGTGGTTCCTTGGTCAGTACTGGGGTGCCACATTTACAGGAAGGGAGCTGCTTCTTTGCCTGTTCTGAGTTTAAGAAATAAGTACTCAAAAAACAAACTAACTTTGAACAAAACAAACTAAAACAGAAAAAAAAGACAAACCCATTATAATATAAGAAGGGAAACAAGCTGACGGATTGTTCTTGTCAGCTCTTTGTGGAAAGGCACAAGCTTAAGACAGCTAAAGGAACAGAAAATGAATTGGCATTTCACACTCAAATATACTGAGAAGTCTCATGAGTGCTATTTTTATTCTTCTGATATTGCCACTAAGACCATACACACTGGAGACAAACTTCCCCTTTCTGAGGGCTACATCAGTGCTGAGTCCTGGAGAAAGCACTGATGAAGACAGAGCATTGGGTGGGTGCCCATCTTCTGGATGTGCAGACCTTCTGAGGCATGACATGGCTCCTCTCTCCAGTACCAACATGTGGCTTTCCACCCTTCAAAACCCCAACTAAGGAGAATTTCATTTGTTCTTCCTTTCTGCAAGCAGAAGGCGAGGTGACCACAACAGGGTGACCAGAGCCAGCCTCTCCCTTGTCACCAATTTGCTTGTAAGCCCGGACTTGGAATGGAGCAACACACCAGCATTTAAAGTACAAACACTTATCCTGTTGTGAGCCGCATCGCTCCTGCACACCAGAGAGACCAAAACCCTTTTCAAGACACGAGAAGCACACTTGAAGTGAATACTTGACACTTGCCCACATACTGACATCAGAGCTCACACACCACTCTGATGTAGTGCTGACATCAGTTTTAGGTCAACTTGAGAGACTGAATATAGCTTGTCAAACAAATACGAAAGCTAATAACTTTAAAGTAGGAAACCTTAATATCCAATATTTCATTTTTGCATATTTTATGCTTGGTGACAGTATTTAAGTTTAGGATAATACGAACATTGTTGCCATGGAAATTTAATTTGTGAAGTGCCCCAATACGCTATGAATTAAATGATACCAAGAGGAGGTCAGAGGTTCAGAGATGAGAACTCTTCTGGAATTTCCAGATGTTATTAAATAAAAATTCAAACAATCTTATTATGACTATTTCTTTCTGTTCTTGTATCCACACCTGGAGAAGCTGCAACACAAGAGCACTTCAGGTCAGGTAGCAACCACCCTACAGCATGTCTGAAATCCAGATCTGTGAGGGCTTTTTTTAAGCAGACATGGGACAAAGGAGGAAGAGATCCTTCCTTACACTGTTTATTTCTCTCCATCTAGTAATGCAGCATTTTTGCATTCATTTAATAACTAAAAATGAATTGAAGTACAATTATAATGGTAAGTAATAATGGCTAATAATAATAATAGAAAAAAACCAAATGATGCACAATGCAATTGCTCACCACCCACTGACTGATGCCAGATCCTCCTTCCCAAACCAGATCAGCTCCCCTTTCAGGTAACTCCTCCCAGTTTATATACTAGGCATGACATTCGGTGGTGTGGAATATCCCTTTGGTCAGTTTGGGTCACCTGTCCCACTTATGTTCCTTCCCAGTTTGGTTTTTTTTTTTCTTTATGCCTTCTCACTGGCAAAGAATGAGACAGGAAAAGATTTAAGATAAATATGACTTGGCAAAAAACCAAAACATAAGTGTGTTATCAGCACCATTCTTATGCTAAATCCAAAACAGCACAGCTACTGAGGAGGAATTATCCTAACTGAAACCTGGACAACAGGTCAGACCAAATCCGACTCCAGGCTGCTGACTTTAAGGGTCCAAACACATTGGCAGGGATTCCTTTTGGCTGTGTGCTATAATGCCATGCACTATACAAAAAGCTTGTGTAAACAATTTACTGGGAACATTTCATATTTAACTTATAATTTGCATTGAGCTGTATTTAAGGGAAATTAATTTTTAAGTAAACAAATCATCATTTATATTTGTTTAAATAAAAATGTCTCAAATACATTGTGCATATGAAAAAGCTGTACTAAAATGTGTTCTAAAATGAAACAATTATTAAACAAATTTAAACCCAATTGCTAAAGAAATTAAATATTATTTGTACTTATCTAATCCATCAATTTATATCAGACCACCCTAACCAAGATTTTAGGTCGACTAATTCAGATCTCTTTGTATCACAATTAAAATACTGCATCACTAGGTTAAAAAGTCCTCTTTTTTTCTGTTCAATTTGATGAGAAACTTTTGGAAAAGATGGGTAACTCACAGAGACAAAAGGCTGTTCTCTGAAGTTATGGGAGCAGTTATACCTGACAAGGGTTAAGTTTCAACCTTCTGCAAAACTTCAACAAAACTAAATGTTCCCTGTCAGTGGAACTAATGCCAGAATGATTTGATCTTCCAAACTCATCCTCACTGCTTAACTGCCAAAGCATTTTTCTGCCTTCCAGTATAAATAACAAGCACTGGCTGGAATAACTATTACTTAAATAGCTTCAAACACAGAAAAAAATGGAATATTACATGAAATAATAAATAAATAAATAAATAAAGCATTATTTAAATAAAACATTTAGTCTGTTTACATATATTTATCTGCAATGGAGTATCAGAGAGACAGTTGTAGAAAATGTCTGACTATGGGTATGCTCCAATTTCTCCTTCATAAAAAGCTCCTATTTTTCCACCTGCTCTCACACCCTTCTCCTGATTTACACCTCCCTGGCCAAGTGCACCTGCACTAGCACTCTGACCTGCTCAGTGGGGTGAACCTGTATCTGTGTGCCAGCAAGAGGGTCTGTGAGATGTGGCAGAGAGAGGGAGAAGTGACAGGCAGCTTAGGAATTAGAGAGGGTGGAAATTCTTACCATTATTTGGTCTACTCAAGGCCTCACCACATGAAAGCATCATCTATCTCAGTGCAGGACATACACGCAGGCACATCAGTCATTGACGTGTGCTGCAGGCACTGTGGCATTACAGGAAAACAGACCTGACTCTCAGAGTTATTATATCCCTTTTTAAAGGACTGGCTATTCACACATCATAAAGTGCAATCATGATGAGTCTGCTCCAAAGCATTTTCTATCCTCTCTATAAGCTGCTAAGAGACATCCTTGGCAAAGTGACTACCTTCATTTGTTTATTTATATACTTTTTAAAAATCTTGGTTCTAACTAAAAATGTGGGAGAAAACAAGCTGAAAGCAGCAGGCCCTCAGGTATTGCCAAAAGTCATCCCTCAGATGAAGTCAGAGAGGCTGTATTAAACTTGTATCCGGCTGGAGGCATTCCCTCTTGGGAACCTTAACATTTAACTTCCATCACCATACTGTATACACTGGTAAAAGGCTGAATATTTTATTAATAGTTTCACAAAGTATCTTACCACACCATTACATGAAGCAGTCAGGTGCTTTACTCCATCAGCAGAACTACGTCTGGCACACAAGTGCACACGCACACACTTTGTCCGTGCCTGATTCTCGCTGGCTGAGATGGAAAGCCTTCTGAAGTGGGTAGGACACGGAATCATTCACCAAGTTATTAGCCTAAGATAAAGCATTTGTATGATAACATGTCTCTTACTGAGGTCAAGAGGAGCCATATGAACACAAGAGTGCAGAATTTGACCCATTCTGTTCTTCATTTTCTTGGGAGACAGCAACCACTGGCATGCAATCACGGTGGAAGAAACAGTTCTGTTGCAGGACTGTACTTTTTCAATACCTTTGCTTTTTATCTGACTTCTTCAGTCTTTCTGAGGCTTTTCCTTTGTCAGAGTTCTCCAAAACAGAAGGTCTCTGAGAAGGAGGGTAGAAAGGGGACTGCCTGTTTAGAACACCTTCTCTCATAAATGCATGAATAAAGCACAAGTCATCTTTGTCAGCTGGAAAGTTCTGGTGAAGTGGTGCGATGTTTTTCATTATTTGGAGTGAATAAAGGCCCTTTTGATGAGATGCCACCTGTCATTCTTCCTTAACCAGCAGGTAACCATTCTGGTAGCACTGTGACAGCTGAATCCAGAACGTTTTCTTTTATATAACCTCCAAAATTTAATATAAGCAATTCTCTGAAAGATATAAAATTCTTTCATCTCCTGTCATAAGCTATGCTTGAATTGCAGTTCGTGAAAACTTGACACACACTTTTCAGTTATCCAGAAACACTCACTTTTCTCATTGCCATTTTTTTACCTATGTAGAAAAAATTTTTGAGGTTTTCGGTTTTTATCTTTAGTTTGCTTCCCACTCTCTGCAGCTTAACTTTTTCAGTAGTCCAAGGCAAGTTGGGTTTTCAATTATAGGACATCTCTATATAAATTAAGAAATATACCCCCATCCCAATAGCAAACTAACATGTAAGTCATGAAACAGAAAAATGCAAGTGAGATCTTGGTTAGAGTTAATGAAAATAGCATAATGTTGTACTTACTGTTCCCGAACATTACAAAATAATTTTAGTAAATTCACTTACAACCATTCTGACACTGGGATAAAAGGTTTTGCTGGTTTTTTTGTAACATTTGTACACCAAGAAGCTTTGCTTTCAGCTCAAAACACTCTACTGTGTTGTGACACAGTGATGTACTACTGTCCCAGTTCCCTGACACCATCACTTGCATTAGTGAACTTCCAGCCCACGTACAACAGGGGACACACTGTCACTTCACAACATGACAGAAACCAAGGCAGCAGGAAAAAAAACTCAACACCCTTGTTCTACAGCAAAGACATATTTTTATGTGATTAGACTACTTGTAAAAATTCAACCACCTTTCACTGAGTTTTAATTGCTCAAGACTCAGTTTCATGTAATGTTAATCTTTTCCACTTAGAACACAGCTAAAGCTTATTATAGTTCATCCTTTGGCACAGGAACTGAAATTAGTTACCTAATTGTCTTTCTGCAAATTTGTATATTAAGCATGGACTGATGATTAGAACACTCAAAAACTGTCATTAATCCACTTTGCCAATCTGTATGCCTGGGAAACTTGCAGCTTTTCTAGCATACATGTAAAGCTCAAAAAGCCTCGTTTAAAAAACACAGTAGAATTGACATCCTAGTTGTTTGAAAGATCTTTCTGTAAGGCAGCTGAGGAAATACCAAAGAAGGCTTGGGTTGCACAAGTATTACATCTAGGAGGAAAATCCACTGTAGCGGTTACTATATTCCTATTAGGTAACATTGGAAATGCAGAAAAAAAAAGAAGAAAAGGTAAATCTAGGGATACATACATATGATGGAGAAATAAAAAGATTTATTCTTTAAATCAGAAGTATTTAAATTCAAGTAAACAATAACTGAACCACAATAACCACATATATCTCAGCTGTATAGATGAAATCCTATGGAAAAATTAAAGCTGTGATCAGTTGTGATCTGGTTTTACTGCTCTGCCACTTGCTTAGCTCATTGAGTATGGAAGGGCTTGATGTGAGCTGTGAAGAAAGTTGGCCCAGGAATCAGATGGATAAATTTAAGATTCTATTCTATGCACAAAGATCACAAATTCTATTTTTTTTTTTTTTGCCCCAAGTCTAGATATGCTCAGAATAGTTCCACAATAAGAAAGAATCATGAGGTCAGTGGTAGTATAAATCTGTAGCTCCAGGAACCTAGTTACAATACTAGTTGCTAATGCAATTCCATGGACATGATAAAGCTACTGAACTCATAAAAGATATAAGCTTAAGGGTTATCTACTAATAATTTAACTGAAACATGTATTTTTTAAACCTCTTTTGCAAAGTTGAACAAACTGTTTGCCTTCCTTGAAATTTTAAGCCTCACGGAGAAATTAAGTTTCCAGTTTAGATTGGTTTAAATATTGCACAAACCCTTATGGAGGCATTTGACTGCATTTCATAGCCAGTGTAGAATCACGCTTGGAGCAGTCTTCTATATTTGTGTATTTTTGAAGATCATGCAGGAATTAAATACAACATGTTTTACATAAACCCAATATATAATTTTATTAACCATAACAAATATGTTCCAAATTATACCACCTGATCCTACAAAATGCTCAATTTATGTAGAAAACCAGTTAGATTTATCCTTGCTTATTTTATGCATTTATGCTTATTGTAATTCTCTTAATCTTTAAAATACAAATTTATGAGTTGGCACGGTTTCAATGGAATTTTTACAACAATTCAGGAAAAGTCTTTATTTTAGCTTTCTGTAAATATACATACTTTGATTGTCACAAAATTTGCTTAATTGTTTATAATCTGTGGCCAAATGGATGGATGATGTTCAGAAATTTTTTCTTATAATATATTCTTTGTTCAAAAAATCACCACTTAAAATCCAATTTCCACAGCATTTAACAGCAGCTTCACTGTAAAAAATATTCTGCTTCAAAGACTTTGAAAATTTGCTAAATCTAAATAGATTATCTCTAACTCCTGGCAATATATAATGCTTGCAGATGAAAAACAGCAGTGCTATTTTGTTCTATAACATTTATTAATACACACACTTTTTAAATAGAGAATTACAAATTATTTTATATTACAAGTAATCTGGTTTTACTTCTGGCCCACTGCTAATAAGAGTTGATGGCACATACATGATGGGACAGTCATGATCAACGTCCCCAGGCAGAAATCAAGACAAGAAATCTGTGCCTGATTCATTTTCACTCATCCAGGCATTTTTGCCAAGCACTCCCCCCTGTAACAATCATCACTCAGTGCAGCAAAGTTAATCTAAAAAGGAGGCGTTTTTATCACTAAATACACCATTGTGATTAATTTGTCGAACGCATCATTATTAACAAAATTTTACATTTTATGTGCCTTGCTTGCTGTCATGGTTTGACACTGGACAAATGCCAGTGCACCCATGAGGATGTAGTTTTTAATAAACTACTGTGAGATATAGCCGGAACAGAGCAGAAGCAGGCCTATCACTTAGAATAGGAAAAAAACATTTATTAAACTACTTGACAATAGACGACAAACACAAGAAAAGAACCCAATCACCCAAAGACAGAATAAGAAACCTCTCACAACACTTTTCCTCCTCCCCCCAATTTCCATCCTTTACAATGCTCAATAGTTGACACCAGCACATACCCTCGTATCTACTTGCTTAAACCTTCCACAACCCTGGGTACCTAACAAGCCATTAACCTTTAAAAAAAACAATCCTCAATCCATCCAGAGAACGAGAGAGTCTCTCTTGCCCCACAGACACCCCCCCCACAGGAAAACACAGGTCCATTTTCCCGTGCTCCCATGTCACTCATGGCACCACCCGGAAAACTCTACCATGGTGACCCTCTTCTTCCCTGTCACAGTGCTCTCACCACCGTACAGGGACTAAGACTAGATAGGGCTCCCTTTAAGGATGTTTGGC
>VZDJ01007754.1:19420101-19592043 GCA_008694505.1 Cyanoderma ruficeps
CGGGGGACGGAAGGCACCCAAGGGTCTCCACCCCTCCATCCTGACCCAGCTCCTGTCCCATTCCTACTCTTTCCCCCCACTGGGGCCTGGGCCTACCTGGCTCCCCTCCCCCCCCGCTCAGCCTGCCACACTGAGCGGGGGAAGAGGGGAGCTCCTCTGCCGAAACAGGACCAGGAAAAAAGAGGAAGTGCCTCGGGAGACCTGGCTTTTAACCCCTTGTGTCCTCAGAGGCGTGTCCAAACTCTCAGTGGCCACTACAGATGCCAATATCCAACCTGGCCACTGATTGGTTTGACCTGAGTTTCTTAAAAAAAAACTCACTTCCTCCTCAAACCACGACACTTGCAAACACTGGAACTAATTTTCATTGAAGGTTATAATAATGTAATCCAACAGTAAATAAAATAAAACAAAACATTCTTTAAATATTTAACTTTTCAAAATAATCACTTTTTTCCCTTTGAAACTGCTTAGTGTATGACATTTACATACATACTGATTCTTCTGTAGACATGCAGTGAAACATCTCTCTCTAAATTACCATGCAACTTCTTGTTCTTCCCTCTGTCTTTTTTTCAACCAATATCAGGACCTTCATGTGTTATACCTGAAATTTCCTCATAAACATTTCAGGACATAAGCTAAGGTCCCTTGGATGTAACTTGTATAACAACACTGTAAAACTCAATTACTATGTCACACTGAGCTATAAGGAATGATTTATTTTGTCATTTTGAAAGTAATACCTTGGGACTGAAGTGAGTGGGTGGCTTCTTCCAGTTTGGACTTCTTTTTCAAAATATAGGATATGTAGAGTAAATATTCAAATCTTGGACACTATGCAGGTCTATATTTATACAACATCTTGAAAGTAACTTGCAATTTAACACAACAAAATGTGTATTTTTCTTAGATCACATCCAATATACTCGAGTGACAGTTTTTTAAATGGAAAAACTGCAGCGTGTCCAAAAGTGAAACACAGTTATTTTGCTACCTTTTTTTAAACAATGTAATGAAACATCTCACTTGCTTACTTTATAAAACAGAATACTGCTGTGCAAACTTAGGAATCACATATTATGATATTCAAGCAAGCAAACACACTAGAAAATTCAGATTTCTGATATACAATGAAAATTGAGAGCCATTTTGTGTCCTCTCATTGCTATTAAATGTTCAGTTCATCCAAGTTTTTAAGGTAATCTTTATCTGAATTCTTATGTTACTCAAAGAATGATCTGTGCTTTGCTAAAGATTTCCATATACCTGTAGCAGACCTAGGTCCATCAAGTGCAACATTATTTTATCATGATCCATTGCATTAGTCTATATGAAATTATGTTAAAAAGTGATAGGTTCTGAATTCACTTAATATGACTTCCTGCTGAAAATTATTTAAGAAGTAGTCCAATGCTTCTTGCTAGACAAGTTATTGAAATAAAGACAATTTCATAGCACAGCCATCTAACTCTTCAGCAGTGTGTGCTTATTTTTTAGTCCTCAGTTGCTCAAGACTGCTGTCCAAATCCATGAGCATATTGTGGTAATGTGAGCAACATAAAGCTTGAGCCAACCAAAAAAAAATACTGAAGTTGAAGTATTGTTATTAGACAACAGAAGTAATTTATTTGACTCAGAGTGTTATAATGGCCCATGCACTCTCTTTAGAAAATAAAGTCCTGATGAATGTAGGTTCCTTCAAAGATTACTTACCCCATAACTTCCAGGAAAAGGAATTTAGCAGAGAAGCGTAGTTCCAGCATATTTTTTTGTACATTAAAGTACAAAAAATGAGATGGAGATAAATACCACCATATTATCAATATTAACTTTTGTTGAGAATTGCACATGAAAAATGCCGAAAATAGTGCATGATGTGACCATAGATTTGGTACAGTGCTTTTCACAGAGATCAGTTCAGTTCCATAATATCCCAATGGAATATGCCTTACTTTTTAGGCAAATTGATGCAAATTCTATTAAAATTTATTTTGGTTTTAGGAATAACTCTGCCTTTTTTTTTCATTCTACAAGACAAAGGGATAAATAAATATGATGGAGGTTAACAGATGGCTGATGATTACTGGAGTTTCTATCTCAACAATACTTAATCAGTTGAAATACATTAAGATTATGATAGAAGTTCAGCTTACAACTATCCAGGCATGAATCTACATTTGGCCATATGGTAAATTTAACACATGGAGGGTGGAGGAATGATTATTTATACCATCTAGCTAAAAATGTCTGATTTGTAGTTTCTCTAGGCAGCCCACATAGCTCAGATGCTCTGAATCACCTTCTCCAAGAGCCAAATTCTCTCCATTGACTGCATCTTGTCTCAGATGTTTGGTAGTTCAATCAGATTATGCAAATCTCCCCATTCTCCTCCTCCATCTGTCCCCCCCACACATCTATACATATAGCTCACCCCTAAGAGCTTTTGGAGAGGATGCAGTAATGGGAGAACAGCAGGTTAATGCTGCGTAGAGCCCACAGGACACCTCAATGTTTACTGCCTCATCTACCTGTCATTGCGACTAAAAGACATGTTACAGTTTAATAACTGAAAGGAAGGTAAGTTCACTCAGAGATATGAAATGAATAAAGATGATATTTGGAGCAGAATACCTAAGCTGTTCTTCACTTCTGCCTTTTCACTCCTGTGCTTGAAAGTGTAGGACACAGAGCTGAATACCGTAAGGGTGAGAGTTACAATGCTGGGGTACGCAGAACAGTCTTTAAAACGTTTTCTGAGAGAAAGAGGTATACATAAATTAGGCAAGCTATTTTACAGAATTTGAAAATTACCTCTTCAAAAGACTTCCACAAAAGAGAGCACTATTCTTAAATTAATTTGAGTGTGCATTTTTGTATCTTTTATTGGCCCATTTCAATGCCCAATATTTGAAAAAAGCTCTTTTCTTGAAAGTTCTATAAATCAAGATCTAGCCTTTAAAACATTGCAAAATATCACAATATGTGTGATTGCCAAATAATTCTCTGTAATAATTTTCCTCTTTATAGCCAATCTTTGTAAATAATTCACACTACAAACCTGCATCACCCCAACTTTATTACTGATTTCCCAAAGAATTCAAGTCATTGATGTCCTCATATACTCTTTAAATACCAGTTTCCAGAGGAAACCAGTATTTCAAGCACATTAGTGAATGAGATTGGAAATATCCAGTTGGAAAATGTTTAGACCTCTGTTATACTTTTCATTGTAGAACAAATCACACATTGTAACATGATGCTTCTAATTGCAGTGAACAACACCTTCTTTCCTTAGTAAGTAGAAGCTGGAAAGACAGGCACTACCTGTCAAACCACATGGTTATTCCTGGAGAGCTGAAATGCAGTAAAAAATTCAAATATATGTATGCATAAAAAGTAAACTGTGAGCCACTAACATCTCTCTCTTTCCTCACCCTGCTGCACAGCCTAGCCACAGCAATGACACCTGCCTCTGCCTCCACCCATCACAAGGAAGGATTGTGCTAAGGGACACAGCAAATGAGGGCAATCAGAACCCTCAGGTGGGATGTCATTAGGGGTCAAATTACTGAAAGCACCTACCCTGAAATCTGACTTGCCTAAGATGCTGATTCAGGCTAAAATAAGATTTGGGACTTGCTCCTGAAGATACTCTCTGCAAGTGCTAATACAACTGAACATCTTCTACCTGAACAACTGAAATTTTTCTACCTAAATATGTTTTCTGTCAGAAAAGACAGTATCAGTTAACCAAACTCCCCTGCAGGAACACACTGACTGCCACAGCAATGCAAGCTGAAAAGTCAGCCATGAATTTCCTCCAAAGGAAAAATATTGGCCATGTCAGTGGACTCTGCCTGTTGTACAGCATTGTAGCCAATCTTTTGCTCTGTGATGTTATCAAAAGACACAGGCACAAACTGAAATACAGGAAATTTCACTTGAATTAAAAAAAAAGTTCTTCACCATGGCTGTGTTCACTGCTAGTGGAACATGTTGTCCGGAGATGCTGTGGGGTCTCCATCTCCATATTTAAGGCACAACCAGACAGAGTTCTGGCAACCTGGCGTACCTGACCCTTTGCTGAGTGGGAGATAAGACCAGATGATCCTCTGAGATTCCTTCCAGAGTCAAAGATGCTGTCATTTCTTTCACCTATTGCCACCACACAGCCTAAGAAGAGGTATAAAATGCCCTAGTAAAAACTAATATGTTAGTGGATGCTGGAATGAAAATAAATAAATGACAAATGTAGTTTTATTAGAGATATGAGATGAGAAATGGTTTGTTTACATTCAGAATAGATTACTTCCTACTACTAGTGGTAATACTTATGAAGAGCTCTGTTTTTTCATTGTACCACACACTCAGGTCTACTTTGCAGTGGTATTTTCTTCATTTTACCTCAGATTACATTCTCCAGGAAGCCAAACTTATAAACATATCTACTTTTAGTCTCTCCTTTCTTTCCAGATATCATGCATTGATCAGATAAATTATTACATTCAATACAGCACTGGAGGACAAGAAGAAAAGTTATAATTTAATTAAAGGATTGATTCAGCATTTTAACTGACATATTACTGTTCCCTCACACTTGTGATTTGAAAAAAATCAGTCTATCCATCATTTATCTCTCTGTGGCTGGGCTTAAAAAAGAGAAATTGTTAGCCTTACTTATATTAGTGGAACTACTTTAGTAAGTATAGAGGACATTCTAAAAGGAGAGTGACCTTTGTGAAGAAAAAAAAATCTTTCCATAGTCTACTCTTGGAATATCCTGATAACCCATTTTAAATAATCACTTGCTTTTCTTCTTGAAATTCTAGATGCGAGATGGGTTTGGAAAAAATATCCCTCAATTCCAACCATAAAGATATTCCTATTAACATAAAATCATCAAAAGAGATACAGGTATCTACTTACTTGGCCTATAGCATAATACCATGGATAGCCATGCTCAGAACACAGAGGAGGAATTAATATATGTTTTTCTTCATATGTTGGTGGGAAAATTTTTTATCCTCTGTTGGTCTTTTGAGAAATCACTGTCATTGTAATATCTGATTTGAGAATGTAAAGACATTGTTGTCATATACAGAGTTTAAATTGAGCAAAATGAAGTTAAAGGGGTAAGGTCATTAGAAAATACATGTTTTTAAAATAGCAGTAACATCAGTAGCAATAATCATGAGGGTTTTATTTAAATGAAACTGAAAGTAGGAAGCAACTCTAGAAGAGAAGTGTTTAGAAAATATGAACAGGTATGTATTGGGGAGAAGTTTGGGAAACAGATGTCCTAAGGAAAGGTCACAAACGATTTCTTTCACATACATGCCATTTTGTTTTTCCTGCAAATTGTAAAATTCAGTCATAAATACTTGAATTGAACTTTTCCCCTGCCAATCTGAAATTCTAAGTCATCTGTTTGTATAACCTGAAGAAGAAATACCAACAAATGGAAAAAATAATCACGAGATTCTATCGATTAAAATTTCTGCTAAATGTAGCCAATATGGTTTTCATTTTCCTCTAATGCTGTTCTTTTACTGTAAAGTCCTAAATCCTAAATACTTCAACTTACGTGCCTTGGTAACAAAAAAGTTACTTAACACTGTGCTATCCAGAGATTATATTACACAGAGAACCATGGGCAAAAAAAGCCCCTTGATAAGTAGCTAAATGGGAAAAGTGTTTCCATTTATAGCAAGACTGCTTTTCCCTTATCTACTGGGTTATTAAAATCCACATGCTGATGTATTGAAATAACCTTTCAAAGAAGAAGGTGACCTTGTGCCTGTAAAAATTTGACCTACTCACGCTGTTTCAGTAAAGCGCACAAAACATCTAGTGACACAGAAGTGAGGACAGAACAGAGCTTTGAATCCCTTTCCGTTCTTTTTCCATTCTGCAAATCTGCCTGGCCTCTCTATTGAGCATGGCCAGGGTCATTCAGCACACTGTCACACATGAGAAAGCATGACTCGCTCAGGCAAAAAGTGAATTTCCCAGTCTGAAGCATGTAGGTACAGGTCAGGTATGGAATAGGTAACAAAAATCCCCATTCACTCCAGAAAATTCAATAGTCAAACTAAGTAGAACAAAGGTTTAGCGGCTGTGCTCAGTCCTGAGATTTCTTTCTGTGGCTAATGAAGGTCAGGATTTCTCCAGCCCCTCTATGGATGCAGAATAGAGAAAACCTGACATCTTGCTGATGCCAAGGGAGAGCAGGGTATTGCAGTAAAAGATATATAGAAGGTTAAAAAAAATCTAAACACCTCCTCCATTATCTAAATTACTAAATCTGTAAAAGGTAGAGTTCAAAGAATGAGCAAAGAGCTTTGATGACATTGTGAAGTATTTTTCAGACCAGTAGAATCACATTCACTGTCTAATGAATTCTCCCTGAATTAGAACACAGCAAGACAAAATGTTTGCCAATTCTCCCCATCTAGAAATCTGAATATATTAGTGCTGATTAAAATGACATTATACACTTTGAGAATATCCTCTGCCCACCAGAATATTTTAAAAAATACATTTTTCACATACAGATTTTCCAGAATTGATACAAAATACTTCACTTTTTGGATGAGCTGGAAACAGTTAGTCTAAACTGACTAGTTTAGACTAGATTTCACCTAGTTTTAAACTACCTCATTCTCACTGTCATTCTGGATAGTGCCATTTAGAGCTGTGACTAGCTAGCTAAAGCCTAAGAAAGATGTAATAGGACTCCGCATCTAATTTTAACAGAGAAAAGTCAGAAGTCTTTTGAGACAGTATAATTAATACACAATTGAATACTGTTCAAACAATTCCAATGGAATCCACATGAAGCTTTTTCAATAGAAAATACCCATTTGCAGGGAAAGTATTTTCTATAAAAGAAACATTAAGCTATTAGAGAGCATCCAAAGAGGGCCATGAGGAAGGTGAAGGCTCTGGAGGGGAAATCTTATGAGAACACATGTATTTTTCAGGCTGGAGAAGAGAAGACTAAGGGAGGACCTCATTGCAGTCTCCAACATTCTCATGAGGGGAAGAAGAGGGGCAGGTTCTTATCTCTGTCTGTGGTGGCCAGCGACAGGACCCAGGGAATGGCCTGAAGCTGTGTCAGAGGAAATTTAGATTGGATATCAGATAAAGTTTTTTTTACCCAGAGGGTTTTCAGGCACAGGAACAGCTCCCCAGAGAAGTGGTCACAGCACCAGCCTGACAGGGTTCAAGAGGCATTTGGACAACACACTCAGGTACACGGTGTGACTCTTGGGGCAGGAGTTGGACTTGGTGATCCAGATGGGTCCCTTCCAGCCAAGCATATCCTTTGACTCTGATTGCACACCCCATTTCCAGACACTCACATAGCCTGATAAAAGCCTTACTTTAGTTTCTTCATCCACAAACCAACGCAGTCTAAGTTGGTGAGTCACAGGTAGTTATCACCCCATCACTTCTATATGTAGACAAAAAGGCATTACTTTTCACTGCTCTCACAGATCCCTGAAGAACCACATTACCTCTTTTATGTTATTGGTGTGAGCATCTGTGTGGGAAGGTGCTCTTCCAAAAGCAACACCTCAACATCAGAACAGGACACAGTATTCTCCAAGGCTAGATTAAGCCCCAGGATACAGTTGACATAAAACAATGTGAACAAAACACTACTATTCAAGTGTTTCAATGACTGCACCCCATTAAACTAAATAATATGTCAGCTATGACACAGCTAAAGAAAAAAAGATAATAATGAAATTAAATCAAAGAGCTGATTTCACTAAAACAAGATTTGAAAAAATTACACCACCTCCTATGAACATGTGAGTCTATGATCAAAGTAGGCTTTTTCTTCTACAACTCTACCAACGCAGTGATTGTGGCTGACCTTGAGTATTACTAGTTCAGAATCCAAGTTGAGAACACTGCAAAAAATGGTTTCTGTGTTGAGACACTGTGGCCACAATGGATCTTTGAAATGGTCAGGCCAATGTCTTGAGTTCATCAACTGAATGACTGACCCAAGGAAGAATAGTGAAAACTCTTCAGAGAATGCATTTTTATCACAGCCTGTGTTGACAATAAAGTTTCAAGAATAGTTGAAATACTAATATTTCAGGTTAGGTAAATTGCATTTGTCCAGATCATGCTTCCTTGTAACAGTAAAAGGAATGGACATAGATTTATTTTTATCTTGTTATACATTCATCTGGTATTTTGATTTAAATAATGGAATGCATTGAAGGCTCTCATTAAAAAAAAGTAGAAAAGAAGTGAGCAATTATTTCAGGCTAAATAGAACACAAGTGAAATTCCAGGTGTCTGGTAAGTTAAATACCTGGTCACTACATAAATTTTGACTTAAATCTTTAAGGTTTCTTTAAAGCAAAAAGAGAAACTCTACTAGGCAGGAAACAGTGATTTGAAAGATGACTGAGGAAACTTCTACTTCATGGATCCCATAGCTGAAGGTCTCCTCAAGATGGAACACAATGGAAAACATTGTCTAAAAGTTAGGTGAAGCAATAGATGCCAGACAGTACTTCCTCTGACTTGGGAACAGGGGAGAGGTATTTACATGCATAGACAACTTTTGTTCTGTTTTCCATCATCTGGACTATATTTTGAAGTGTGATTTGCCTCTATTTGCTATTCAGAAGAAAAATATCTAAATGGAAGTGCATATCATGTCAAGGTGATATATTGCTTATCAGTTCTTATTCATTGCTCATGATTGAATTTGAGACAGAAAACTTATTGATGGGATAACAATATCTTTTCTGCCACTCACACAGGAGATGACAGAAAGAAAGTGATTTTGAACACTGACATACACCATTAGTACAAGTATTAAATATGGCTATATGGTGTTTGAGTGATTAGTATTACCTGGCCAGCTGCTTCTTGCTGCGTTGAGTTTTGGCTTAGAGAAAATGAAATAACCTTCAACGTTATTTGGCATCTGGAAAAATAAAAGCACAGGCACTTGGGTCACAACAACCCCATGCAGTGCTACAGGCTTGTGGAAGAGTGTCTGGAAAGCTGCCCAACAGAGTAGGACCTGGGAACTGACAGTGGGTGAACATGAGCCATCGTGTGGCCAAGAAGGCTCCCACCAGCAACAGTGTGGCCAGCAGGACCAGGGTAGTGACTGTCCCTCTGTACTCACCACTGGTGAGGCCACATCTCAAATCCTGTGTCCAACTCTAGGCCCCTCACTGCAAGAAAGACATTGAGATGCTGTCCAGAAAAAGGCAATGGAGCTGTGGAAGAGTCTGGAGCCTAGTTCTTATGAGGAGCAGCTGAGGGCTGCTTAGCCTGGAAATAAGTAGGCTTATTGTTCTCTGCAGCTACCTGAAAGGAGGCTGTATCCAGGTAGGGGGTGGTCTCTTGTCCTGAGTAACAAGCTACAGGACAAGAGGAAATGGTCTAAAGTTGTGCCAGGGATGGCTGCAATTAGGAAGGTTGTCTAATATCCTAATTGGATATAGAAAAATTTTCTTCAATGAAAGAAGAGCAGGCTGCTCAGGGAAGTGGTTGAGTCACCATCCCCGGAGGTATTTAAAAGACATGTAGATATGGCACTTGGGGACATGGTTTAGTGATGGACTTGGCAATGCTGGGTAAATGGTTGGACTGGATCTTAGATGTCTTTTCCAACCTGAATGATTCTCTGATTCTGTGAACACTCTGTTAGAAGTCTGTGCATTCTCTCTCTAAAATCAATTCAGACACACAGACTGATGTGGAAAATGCTCCAGACAAACATCCCAAACACATTAAAAATGGCACAAAACCGATTGAAAAACCTACCAAAAAAATAGCAGGAAAAAAAAGGAGTGAAAGATAACTACACCCTAGAGAAAAACCTATGAAACATATCCAAGAATTTCATTATAGGGAAGATAAGCAACAGCTGTAGAGCACTTTAAGCCTATATTTAACATGCATACAGGCATCACCAACTCTCTGATGCCCACCTCATCACAGAAGAGCACCATATTCAGAATGGAAAGGCAGTCAGTTCTTCCTCCATGGTAGCAGGTGGTAATTATTATGGAGATTGATGCTTCTATGCTCCCAGATTTGCTTGCTATACTGATTCTGATTTTTGTAGGCAGAACATTTCACCTGTGGCAAGCATCAAGTCCATAGGAAAACAGAGAAGCGAAGGCATAGCCAGAAGCCTAAATGCTTCCTTACGGACTGAAAGTAATACCTATGGACTGAAAGTAATACTCTGTTTCCCTGTTACTGAAAGTAATACCTGGTAATACCAAACTGACCACAGGATAACTGAGAAAACAAAGAGTAAGCAGATGTAAAGAAGAAAAATAAACAAAGAGCAAGCGATGACAGTAAATGTATAGCAGAAGACCCACGGAAAATGAGAACAAAGGAAAAACTGCAGTTGCTGTGGTCCTAATGAGAACACAATAATGGGATCTTGAGGGAGAGTGTACATTCCCCAGGAAAAGAACAGGGGAAAAAAATTCCCCCAGTCTTTTTGAGGGGCATCAATTTTTTTGTGAGTTTGTCTCGTTTATTTTTTTTCCCTAAATCTCCTGTTCTTTTTGTCTTGTCAGCAATTCTATGGCTTGTACAACTTTATAGAATCCTTTTCTCAAGAAAAAGAGGAAAAAATGTGTTACGCAGAATCTTCTCTAAACTACAAGCAAAAACTTCTGTGAAACTTGACATATTGTACTTACAAAATACCAGGTATTTCTCTCAATTTCTCTTTCAATGCTATCATTATTGAACTTGTGAAAAACATTTTTTTATAGCAATAACAGAATAAATTTTGAAGATGGTCCTTCCTGATTCCCTTTTTTACTCTCTTGTTTGGTTAATGAGGTGGAAGATAACCCAACTGAAGACTGAACAGCTGAACAGTGAATTTGTTGAATATATATAGGGAATCTAATTTCAATACAAAGAATAAAAATAATAGCTGACGTAACCTTTTGATATACATTATTCATGCTAGCCAAAAAGAAATAAAAAAGCAATTTCTAGTTTTCCAATCCTTCTTTTGAATATTGTGTTCTTTCATGGGAATTATTTGATTTGCAAATGAATGGAAATCTAGATAGCAAGATTACACTTACTTTTGCCACTTTCAAAAAACTCTACATTTTTTGCAATGCTCACTACTTTCTGTTTCACTATTAGTATTTATCAAATATTCCATTCATATGCTAACTTATTTTAAAAACTTTGCTTGATTTTAGTTTGCTAATAAATGCTTTCTTTAACAAATTCAGAGATTTATGACTTCTTTCCCATGCTGAGATAGTTTTTTCAAATTATTTCATCTCTATGTTCCCATTGACACATGGTATCTTTTGGTGACAATTCCTCATCTATAGAAAGTTTTCCAGGACATCCAGGTCCTTTTTGTTTGCAAAGCTGGTTTCTAGGCAGTCAATCCCCAACAAGTAGTCTCCTGCTAAAAGAGTTTATTCCACCCCAGGTACAGAATTTTTCTTCTCCTTGTACTAAACTTCTTTTAAGGTTCTTATTATCCCATTTCCCCCACTGTATAGAATCCATTTGTTTTTAGTTTCATGGTAGAGATACAGCCTCAGTGCTTTAGAGGAACACATGCTTCGTTTTCATAGGCTACTGATTCTGGCACCTATTTATAAGCTATTCTACCCTGACAGTACACAAACGTTTGGACTCAAAGCCAGGTCCCCAGATTTATTTCCAGCCTTTAAATATTTAATGATGGACTTAAAAAATGTCATTTCTTAACGTTCAGAAGCATTTGATATTCTATATCACACGCACAAAGGCAAAACAGGGAGCAATCCAGTCTTGCACAACATAGAAGAAAATTGGTAATTGGGTAAGATGTTTTTCTCCCAGTGAAAAATGAAATTCCCTTTCCTAATAATTACAGAACTCAATCCATTAGGGAAATATAAATACCAAAGCCAGTGATTGAAGGAATACCATGATTTCTGTTACTATCTGGAAACTCCAATCACATGCTGTGTAACACCTCTCCTGGTGGAGCTGCTATTTCACTTAAAAACGCAGCTCCTGGAGTCAAGAACATGGACATTCCCAAGGTGCCATTTTAAAATTAAGTTTCTAAGTCTCACAGTTGCAGGAAGAGAACTGAAAATAACACTGTGTTTACAGAAATTTTATGGAATATCTCCTCTCATTTGCTAGGTACCTGGCCCAATTACATTTGGTGTTGGCAGCTGCCATTAAACAAATTAGTCAATGCTTATGCCATCAAGAGGAAAGGCACTGAGGCTTTGGTGACAATCCTCTACAGATTCACTGATCAGCTAGTTTGGCATTCAAAGAATTCTAGCAAATATCCTATGCCACACATCTTAGAAGATATCCACAGCACTAAAATTATTAAGATTCCCCTCTATGCCATCACAGCATGTGAATTTTCTGTGTCTACAACATGACAACACCTGAATTTGGGGGTTGCTTTCAAAACGGCATGACAGCTCCTCCAACCTTATAACCTGACGTCTTCCTGTCATTGAACTGTTCGTGTACAGACCTTTGTAGATTTCTTACAATACTGGAGTGTAACAGATGCCCAAACTAACACATTGACATAAACATAGGGAAGATATTAGAGATTTATTTACTTTTACATATACCCTGGTCATATTAAACCTGCTGCAAGGCTAAATGTATATATTTTAGTGGGTTTGTTTTACTTTTAGTTTATAAGATCACATCATTCACAATATGAAATGAAAGAATGGGCAATATTTTAAAGAGTAGGGGAAAAAAACCCTAGAAGTGACATCAAACTCTGGTCTAAGTCAAAATCTACTCTATGTCTATCATCATCTCAAAAGTTTATCATTTATATGAGGAAAGTCACTTCAACTGTTCAATTTCTAGCTTTATATTAAGACTAAATGCTATCCAAAGCTCTCTTTAAATGAATTTTTCAGTAAAACTTAAAGTTAAGTAACTGTGGAAAAAAAACTTTTCTTTTTGTCTTGATCAAGACAGTTCAGAAAAATACATTTCATACGTTACTATTCTAGAAATGTGATTGTGATAAATATATATCACACTAATACTCTTATAAAGTAGTCCTTTCAACTTTAATAATCTTTCTAGTAGCAAAATTTTTGTAAGTTTTACACTGAATATCTCAAAATCCTCCAAGGCTCTAAAGGAAAGTAATATCCTATAGACAGAATGGCTTAATAAAAAAGCCTTGAAATTACTGACACTTCAGTGAATTACAAAAGTATTTTAGGTTACTTAACAAAGGTCTATTCAGTTTCTCAAGACGTTACATAGTTGGAAAAGTGGCCTCAACCTGAATTATAAGGTGAGAAGAAATGGAATAAATAAATTAAAATAAATTAAATACATTTTCAAAGAACATGCATAAATCTCCTTGAGAGATTTAAGTGTCATTATAAATTTTCTATTAAGTTCTGACTATTACAGGCACTAGCTTTTCCTATGGTTTCAAAAGTGGCTTTTGCCTGTTATAGTTAATGGTTTTAAACTGAAGTTTATATTAAAATGATGAAGCATATTTGCAATTGCAGTCTGTCATTCAAGACAGCATTTGTGTGATGATTACCTTCCAGAATGTCAAAAGGTTTCATTCTGACCATCACGGAGTGTACATCTCTCTGAGCAATATTTCAGTCTCACATTCAGTTATTACAGTTGTCCAGAAATTCTACAGAGGTAAAACCTCCAGAGAGAAATTCCTGCCATGCCCTGCCTCTCTTTATTGAAGGAACACCAAGAGAATACATTTTACAATAATTCAGCTCTGCTGCTCCAATTTCTGATTAAAGCAAAAAAAAACAAAACAAAAAAACCACAACCAAACTGAAAGTATATGATAACAAAACTACTGGAAAAGAAAAAGACTGAGATTTTTTTAGGGAAAGCTGGTCAGATTTCAGCAAATCACAAAAATTTCAGATTATTACCGAATTGTTTGAATTGATGTTTATGAAAATTCCCAGAAACTTTTTAAATTGTGTGATATATGGCACTATTTTACATCTTTTTATGTTTGAATCCTGAACAGTAAAGTAATTACATCTTTTCTTTCTCTGTTAATTTTTTGATCTTGGTCTAGCTTCTCTACCAGTTCTCTATGTTCCCAGTACTTCCTAAATGCATGTTTCCTGTGGATACGCTGAAATTCAGTCGTAGTTCTTGATTTTTCTATCTGGGGGTTCTGCCTTATGTCACTGATTTTTTGGATCTGTCTTTTCAAACATAGAAATGACTGTCCATTTTCCTCCTCTGTCAACATCTGCATCAGAAAACGATTTTCTACTCCTTAAATATTTTTATTATTTTCCCAGGCTGCTTCTCATCTTTTTGATTCTGCCTCCTTAACTCTATATAACTGTCTAGCTGAATGTCACTTGACACTTGTCACTCATATGTAGAGGCCACCCTGATCTTCCAAGCAAGATACATTCTCTAGGTGTTCCACTTATGGTTTCCCAGGTGAACCTCAGCCTCTCAACTCCTTTCTGCCTCTTGACAACGAATGAAGAAGTTGGAAAGAACATTTGTCCTTGCCAGATGGAGAAGGGCATTCTGGCCACAGCCAGACAATACAGGAGTGCAAAGAAAAATTGTGTAGGTGGAGAAAGGAAATATTCATGGGTTGGAGAAGACACTAGGATGAAGTGAAGAAACCATGGAGGGAGAGTAAAAAGAAAAAAGGAGAAAAAAAGGAAAGGGGGAGAGGGAGAGGAGGAAAAGGCAAAGAAAAAAGATAGAAAGGAGAAAATGAAAAGCTTATAGAAGACAGAGACACCCAGGATGTTTCTGGAGAAAACTGCAAAAATAGGAGATGATTCTGAGGGGACAGAGTAAAGGTTTAACAGGTAAAGTATCTGACCTGTGACAAAAAACAGAAGTACTGTCTAATTTTAGCAGAGCAGAATGAGCTGCCACAGTGTCAGAACCCTTGTGTATTGTTGAGGTGTGAATGCCAGTGGCCAACAGGTGGAAGTATTAGCTATGACAGAAACCTGGGATACAGGGACCCTGAAAATCAACTCCCGCACAGTGAGAACACCTCTAGGGAAATAAAAGGATAAATTCTGTATCCTGCTTGGCTTTTGAACATATTACCGGTTTGTTTCAGTTTTTGCAAGAATCCCAAAATACTGATCAACTAAAGTTTACCTTGTTTGCATAAAATGTACCTATTATTGCTGGTGGCAATAAAAAAATACAGAAAAAAGATTACCATTTCTAACAGCATAGATTTTCAGCCATTCAAAAAACCCCCAAAAAGTAAATAGGAAGTGGCAATAATTTTCAAGTCTTTCCCAAATCTACCCTGCTTTCNGTATTTTAATATAAAATTTTTTTTGAATGAGAAAAAGGTGTTATCATAGTGTCAGTCAGGTTGGAAGGGATTTCAGGATGTCTCTAGTCCAACCTCCTTATCAAGTTAGGGTTGAAACTAATCCAGACCAGGTGTCTCAGGGCTTTCTCCAGTTGCATCTCAAAAACCTTCAAGGACAGAGATTTCATGTCTCTACAAAACTTTCTCCAGTACTTGATGGTCCTTGGTGATTTTTGGTTTCCTTCCATCAAGTCAGAACCTTCCCCACTTCCAGTAACGGCCATTGCCACATTAATTCACCATGCACTTCAGTACAATACCCACACATTAAAAAATACAAACATGCACTGGCCATTAATGTGCTTTGCTTTGGCACATGCAGTTATGTAAGATACTGGAGGGAAGACAAATTGACAGCTGTGACAAATCATGGTGAACATGACTGTGGATATAAGTGAGACTGTTATTCTGGAATCACAATAACACCACAGTTTTTCTGCTGAAACTCCCATACAAGTAGTGACCAGTCCCAGCTGGCTGATTTTGAAATCTGGTAGCACCACAGAGCAGGATTTTTGACTGTCAGTTCTGCTAAGCCTTTACATAAGAAATGTTGCTATATTTTACACATAAATCAATAGAAACCAGCAATACAAATCTCCCAGACAACTTTGAGATTTGCAAGTTGCTGGGAACAGCCTTTTATCTTCCTCTATGCAGTTTCATGTTGGTTAGACAGGTAAAGCTTTAAAAATTTCAAGTATAGATTTTGGAGTAAGGTGTTGGGGATAAAAATAAAGAAAGCAAATATAGCATTATAAACCACTTGGATATCTCAGTTTTCTTTTAATCATAAAAGACATTTATCTAAGAGTTTGTGGTTGTCTTCTCTGACTGCCAGAGGCAAGCAGTGTTGTCTTACTGAAATACTGATTTTCAGACAACTGCTGTGAACAACTACACCATTCAGACCTCAAAGTCCCCTTGTGTTGAAAGTTGTCATTTGCAGACAAACTTCTCATGCTCATTTGGTCTAGCAGCTTCATTTGAAGGCAATCAATACAGGAATAAAAAACCTGTAAGGTAGAAACATGCATCTCCTGCTGCTTTTTATTCCTGTTAACTTAGAAAGACCAACTTTCCAGAATTAAAACATCAATGATAGTGAGTACCCTAATTTTTTTTCCTAAAGAAGTGGTATTTTTTCCCCCTTTCATGTAAATGCATAGATACTACAGTAATTGCAAAATAGCTACTATTCCTTTAGGTTTACATTTTGAACTAAAATAAGCATAATGATGGTACCTTCTGCAGTGAAAAATCTGAGAGATAGAAAAAATTAAAAACTGTAAAACAGCTACTGTGTGACTAGGTCATTTACAAGCAAAATGAAAAAAAATATTGAGACTCTTTCCATTGTCCTTTTAAGGTGAGATTTGAAACTAAGCATCACATATTTAGGATTTAGGTGCTTCAGGTTGTTAAGTGGTGGATGCCTCTTTCTGTTGATGACCAAAACACCACAAAGTTAAAATGTATGTTCCTCAAAAAGATGAGTTTATATTTCACAGGAATAACCTCCTGTAAAAGGAAAAAAAAAACCAAAAAAAACCAAAAACCCCTTGAAATTTCTTCATAAACTCTGATATTCAGCTTTCTTCAGTTCAAATGCCATGAGATATGCAGATTATACCATTGCAACCCTGAAGACAGTATTTTTAAAGCACAGTTATAGGAAGTGTACACCCAAATGTCAAATCAGTTAATGTAGATAAAGGGAAAGGGAAGACTTATAAGCATAGATGCATTGGAGTACCTCAAGGCCATGACTAAATATTGACATATATTCCATTAAGAAAAGTTAAAGGCCAGACTGTTTGTCCATTTTAGAGGATTCACAGTAGGATTTGTTCTTTTCTTTCCTTCATCCTGTTTAATTCTACACGGCTTCAAGCATATTGCTTGTGACCTTATTAGCTGAGACCATGCAAGTAATGAAAAGATTAAAAAATATTAAATATATTTTTTCACATCCTTTCTCATTCTTCTAGTTTTGTCTGTAACTTACTATGTGTAGAAGGATGGATGTCTGTGAGAGGAGAAGAACACAAATTCTTTTTTGTAGATTTGTTCTTTTTATACTCGTGCTTGTTTTCTTATCAAGGACAAAACTGGAGCAGAAGATGGTGAGATCAGGATCTTTTTATCTAATATGTCCACTGAAAAATTTCACATTAGCCTTTCACACACATTGTTTTATTCTGCCCTAGTCAAACAACAGTTTCAATTAGGAATTTAGATAGCTTTAATATATCCTGGGGCATGTAGAGAATACCTTGATCTGGGGACCAAGTCTAGGAACTTCATTCATTGTTTTGTTGCTAAGAGGCCTATGTCAAGTATGGAACAGCTCTGATGTGTTCTTCTAGAAAACTGCGTTGCTAAGGATGAAAATAGAAAGATATCGATGAAGGACCTAAACACTGTGAACTGCAATTCATTCCACTTCCCGATAATCAGATTTGTTTCAATAAAAGTCTTGTTTTTTCACTGATGGCTGCTTTCTGGAGAAGAAACACTGATGTCAAATGAGGCTTCCAGAGTTAAAAAAACCAGGCATTAACTGGGACCTTCCCTGTAGTGATGCACTCAGGGCTGGCTGAGCAGAAGAGACAGGTACAGCTGGCCTTGCTTCCAAGTGCTTGTCAACAGACATCAATGCAAGTGGAGCAAAAGCTACAGACTACATGGAACAACTGGTCTGATCAAGGTGGCACAGCAACTGATGGAGCTGGGAGAACTTCTGAGCTCCTAGATTCTCCTACCCCACCAGGACATCTTAAAGTCACACGCCAGCTCTCCCTTTGGCTTTCTTGTGAAAGAAGCTCAAGTAGAAAAAGCTAGAAAGGAAACTCCGTCTCTTCTGCACAAGTTGTTGATTTGGCAAATCACCTCAGGACAGCGTGAACTTTTTCTTCAATATACATGCCTCACTATATTTACTTTCTTACAACCGACGGAAGGATTTTATGGAAAAATCAGCTCTTCCTGAGTTTTAATAGATTAGTAGCAAAATTGCCAGAGGTCACATTATAAATGATTAGGGAAAAATAAATTATTTTTTAATATGCATGGCTAACCCAAACATTAAATCATAACATAATTTCCATTCCACAGAAATAATCTCTCTATTTAGATATACAAAATTGCAGGGTTTCTTAAAGTACCAACTGAAAAGCTACCTCCTATGGTAGAACATGAAAATACTTATTTAAAAATTGATTTAAATTTCATGTCTTGATGTGTGTTCCTGTTTTCCTCCTTAAAATTTATCACTTGTTTGTTTGTCTGTCTGAGGGGTTATGTGATAGGAAAAGACATAATCCCATCATATATTGTTTTGACAGAAAAATATGCTACCCAAAAGGATTAAAATGTTATTATCTGTCATACAGCATGCCCTTTACACAAAGTTAATCCCTTTTAAGGAGGCAGACCTGCACTTCATAGCAAGGGATACAGCCAGACAAACTTCAGCAATATTCCTCTTAAAAAAACAGATGAACAGGGCATTTCCCTGATTGTCCTCTAGCACTGAGGAAAACAACATTCAAAGCTGCATGATTGACTCACTCTCTTAGCTCCATCAGCACTTGGGATATGCTTTTGTTTTTCCATTAATTTTTCAGTATCAGAAGGAAGAAAAGGATAGGGCTTTTTATTTCATGTTTCCAGGCTGCCTTGTTTTTTCCAGGCAGTGTTAAAAGTAAATAAAATTGACAAGACAAAGCTAATGAGTTGAGGACTTGATGTTTTCATCTTATATTTTGAGTCTGTTACAAGTAAACCTTTAATGGCTTCTACTAACCCCATTATCATCTGTCAGCTAAGCCTGGCAAAAGTAACAAGCATCGACTGGGCTCTAGTCGAGATGAGTTTAATTTGAGAGTCAATATTCACTCGTTTTGTTACACTTCTGTGGAGTACTGCAGCTGTTCTGGATGACCTTTCCAGCTCTGGTCTCTCTTCATTTTCCTTTTCTCTTCCTCTCAATTACTTGGTATTTGTTCTGGATCTGACACTGTTACCTCTTGGTTCTCAAAATCCCAAAAGGTTTCTTTATACTTTGAAGAAATTCTGCAGCAATTCTTCATTTCTTATAAGACAGGTAAGTTCAAACATACAGTTCTCATGGTTTGGAGATGCATTACTGTAATTTTTAGTGTGGCCACTGAAATGAATATGGAAGACAGTAACACAGGCAATTTTTTCTTTTTTAGGTTTTTTTCTAATCCACTCTTTAAAACAACTAAAGCAATTAGAAAACTACATGCTCTTAGTTTCCTTAAAAATATGAAATGTATAGTACTAGAGATCTAAAATAGCTTGAACCTTCTGTATTCAATCAAGCTTGTCTTCTGCCTTTGGAAATGTGCAAATCAGAGTGGAAGAAAGGAAATGTGCAACTTTTATGTTGCTCAGCAAGGGCTACCTGGACTTGTAATTTCATATTTTATGTAATATTTGATTAGGTACTTTCAGTTACATTAAGGGAGGCTACAAGGAATAAAAGCAGGTAATTTTATGAGCATTTGCCGAAATCTAACACGCCAAAGAAAGGAATACCAAAAAAAACTATGTTGTAACACCTACACACATACAATGAAGCATGAATTGTGGAAGATGTCTTTGGAAATTTCTTCAAGGATTAAGATAATTATGAAAGACCCAAAGAGGAGTGAGCTATGCACAGAACTGTGAAGACTTTGGGCACTGTTGGCTCTGACTGTTGTCTGTATGAGAAAATACCCCAGCCTTCTCATTGTCTGTTGTTTGCCAGTCATGCTAATTGAGGAATGTGCACTTTCTTTTACCTTCTTTTTCTCCTGAAGATGCCTTTAGAGGCCCTTCTTGTTATTCTTTGCATCCCTTGTCAAGTGCAGCTCCAGATGCGCCTTGGCCTTTCTGACCTCATTCCCACAGAACCAGACTGCACACCTGTACTCTTCCCAGGATACCTGTCCCTGCTTCCATTACCTACACATTTTCTTCTAGCCCATTAGTTTGAGCAGCAAGTCTCAACTCAGCCATGCCAATCTCTCATCTTTCTTGCTTTACTTCTTACACCTGGAGGTGAAGAATTCTTGCAGTCTATGGAAAGCGCCCTTAGACATCTGTCAGATCTGTCCCTGAGGACAGTATCCCAGGGATTTCTATGGGTTCACAAGGTTCCCCTTGTTGCCTTGGTCTCTAGATCTTACTCATAAGCTCTTGACCCAGTCAAGGCCATTCTTCAGAGACAGCTCTTAACATCCCATCCATCTCTTGATGTGGTTGGGAACCTCTTACATCTCCTTCCTGTCCTGTCCCTGCCTGACAGCCTAAAAGGTGAGCTCCAGTCATCGATGGCTACAGGTTGCCACAACAAGGCTACATTTTCAAGTCATATAATTGTTACAGTGTGTCAAAATCAGTAATTTCTTGTTAAAAATATGATGTGACTGTCTCCTCCTGGTGCTCTAAATATCACAAATATGAGCTCTGCATGTCAGATTTTGTAAGTGTAGGGCTGCCAGGATTTCACAGCTTAGGGACCAGTCCCTCCCTAATGATCAGATTAATTTGAAAACCAATTATCAAACACCTAAATAAGCAACTAGCAATAATAGAAACATGAAGGACATAATAGGTGCTATATTATATTTGAGGGTTAAAACTATTTTCTTTCTGTGAATGGTCCATGTGTCACGCTGTCAAAAATTTGTTTGAAAGAAAGATAAAAAGAACAGGCTCCCATTGGCACATAATGAGATGCTAAAAGGGCTTTTAGCTTCAAATACACACTGAATATCTTGAGATCTGTGATGAAATCACGGGAACTAACAATGATTGTCACAGGGCAGAGACACCAGGGCCTGTTGCTGATACATTCATCTTTCAGATATGCAATCAGCCACATCTTCCTTCAGCACTTTCTCTTATTTTCTACTGACACCATAAGCATAACTTAGCTACATATATTCTTGCCAAAAATAAATGGCTCTTCAGGCAATTTTTTTCTTTTCTAAAATTGTTTTTGAGGCTGATTTTTTAAAATTTAATTTTACTAATAGAAAATTTAGAAAAATAAGACTGGTTGCTTTGAAAGGCTAGACTGCACCTGGGATTTTAAAGACCTACAGTTTCCTTGTATAAATGTAAGTAAGAGCTGGGGGGTGCTATCCCTGAAATACAATCACCTATATTAAACTTCGGGTCCAGGAATAACAGCACTTTTTTTTTGCTCTGAAGCAGGTAGCCTAGAGAGTTTGTTTCATAACACGGACATCCTGTCTTCATCAGCCAACTATTCAAGGCAAATGGAGATACCAAGGATCCTTGGAAGACCACTGCAAAACTGGGGTAGATTCCAGGTTCCTGAATAGGCTACCATCAATCCAGAGAGTTTCTGGAAGACTGTGCTGGCTGCAAGATATCATGAGTTAAGAATTTTAGGCTTCACTAATTAGCACTTGCTGTAATTTTACTCTAGGGTCTCATTTTTGCTGGAAGTAATGGCAGCTGTTCCCTCTCCAGAGAAGCCTTCAATCTTGTGGAGGAAAATTTAAAAGGAGAGAGACATTTGGTCTGCTACCAATACAAAACCTTAGCTCATTGTGAGGAACTGGAGCACGGGATATTATATGAATTAACCATGGCCCTCAATTCTGCCTGATCCAAGGAGGCAACGATCAACCTCCAACCTTGGGGAAGTTTCACTGCTTTTTTTACCTAAGAAATATCATTTCTGTACTAGTGGTTATCAGATGCAATATCATATTGTTTAATATTACACTTTCATTACAACACGTTGCGTAAATTTGGAGCCAGCATTGAACCATACAGACATAAATATTTAAAAAGGTGCCACTGATATACCTTGGGAAATGAGACACAATGCTAACAGAAACAGTAGTTCCAAAGTAATACTTACAATATGCATTAGTTTGGCACAAATCTGCCATGATGTAGAAAGTATCTTTTTACACTGAGTGTACTAACATCACAGATGAATTTGAGCAGTTTCAAAAAAATACATCATATTTGAGAAATTAGAGAAAAGTTAGCAGAACTTGCAATAAAAATTAACTTGTAATAATTATTATGAGCCTTGGCTTGGCTATAAAATAGTCATAAAAATTTAAAGATACTTAATGCAGTGTCTCTTAAGTATTGAGAAATTTATTGAGTCGCACACAGAAAAGTAGTAGTGAATTAGTCAGTAGTGAGTAGTCAAGGAATTGGATAAATATTTGACTTCTCAGGAAACAGTACAATACTCCCCAGGAATCCGAGAGAGAGAGAGAGAGAGAGAGGGTGAGATAGAAAGAAAGGAAGAAAAAAAGAAAGAAAAAGAGAAAGAGAGAGAAAAAGGAACACCCTCAGGGAATTTTAAGGAAACCTAAGGAGAGTTAAAACAGCAAGGTACTAGCAGAATACATTCAGAAAAGCTATTGGAATGACACAATGAAATTGCATAACATTATCATCTATTTTAAATTCACTGTATCCTGATGTAGCAGATACCTCCAGAAAAAATCCTTAGAGACATTAATGCTCACAGGTTAACAAAGGCAAAGATCCCTACAGAGTCATGCATACCTCATAAATCTTTGGGATGATCAGATCTCCTTTGAAGATAGTCTTGCACGCTAGCAAGCTATTTGAAAAAAATGTGTGATTAAAACAGTTTAAAAGAGGGGAAATGAAATAAGAAGATATAGAACTGTCTGTGTAAGAGGAGAATTAGCAGATGAATAGGAGGAGGGATGTGTCACAGATATGCTTCACATATTATGTTCATTAATTGGCATATATGACAAAAGTCATATGCTAAAGACAGAGCTTGGGAGGAAACTTCAAAGGACAACTTTTCCATAAATATATTCCTTTTTCTTCTTTATAAGATCTCTCTATATTGACTATTCTCTGAAAAAGAAAGTCTTCTGAAGAGAAGGATGGATGCATGCTAATATTTCCACCTTCCTAGAAGAGGAAAAACCTACAATAGGTAAAATATGCTCACACAAGAACTGGTTCAAGAATTCCATTGACGCTCCATGATCTGCCTCAGTGCATTAGAGAGAGCCCAGACGGAAATTCAGATCTGGATTAAAGCTCTTTCTGCACATTACAATGCCTTCCCAGAATGTTTAATGAAACCCTTCTTGAGATATGAACATTAAGTTATGCTCCTTCTGGCCTGTTCTTCATCAGAAGTAAATTTCTGCCCACAGACTGTATTAATGACTCTGCTGATGACAAAGGAGATGAAACAAAGCACAGCTCATTCTACAAAACCAGCATTTACTTTCCTAGGATAGGCAAAACATATTAAAATGGGTGATGACAGCTAGTTGTGTTAGAAATTAATGATACAAGGCTTAAAGTACTGATTGCATATCCAAAGAGGTTTTGTGTTCAAAGGGGGAACATTTAATTGAACTGAGTTTATATTTAGAAAAATGGGTTCTGTTCCTTTGACGCACTATGTTAGATTTGGATTAATTTCTTTCAAAAGCATTGCACATTTCCTTCATTTTTTTTTCCTGCAATACTTGACATGCTTTTGTACATCACCTTAAACCCCCCCCCCCCCNCCCCCCCCCAAACTCTTAACATTTAAAAGGCAAAAAATATTTAGTTTAAGTCCTGATTGAACACACTGGACCATCAACAGTTGGAAATATTGCTTTCTCATATTTTTAACTGTACTAAAAGTAATAGAATTCTTTGTAAACCTTTGGATATGTCTTTTGGTGTTTGCATTAAGAATGGCATTCTGGGCATGCCCACCTTTTCCTGTCTTGCAGCAATCCTCAAATAATAGGCAGCTCAGGACACTAGACCTTCTCACTAGGGAGAAGATCAGTAATTGCTTACAAAATGTGCTGTAATTCCTGTTGTTTAAGTCAAAGGTGCTTTTAAAAATGAACAAGTGTATCTGCACTTTCATCAGAGCAGCAGCAAGAAAAATAAACCAGTGAAAACCCATTAATCGATTTGGTCACTTTTTTTTTTTGTCATCTTGCACTGCAGCTCAGTATTACTGCATCTGGTAAAGCCCCAGGCATGGCCTTACAGACTGTGTCAGATCTGAGGTAAGCAGCTAGCACAGATTCCCACCATAAATCTCCTTGGACATAATTAAAAAGTTAGTTGACCAGATGCTCAAGACAAGGTGTAATAGTTTGTCAGCTCCATTTTGGCATGGCTTTCATATGCTGTCACCTGCAGGAGTGTCAAGTCAATCTTGAGCACGTGTACGGGGAGAGGAGGTGAAGGTTTCTGCTGGTCTGAAGAAAGACCTCAAGAAAAGAGCTTTGGATGCAAACATTCTCACATTATCTTGCAGGATGCTTAGTCCTACCAAATTAAGAAAATCCAGAACATTCAATAGTCTCACCAGTGACTGAGAAAGGAAAACTAAAACCATGTAAGCTAGCTAGAAAACAGTCACATGATAAGTCTAATGCTGAAGAGCTCTTTCAAGTAGCTTAGCCATACTGCCCCTTTTACCTGCTCTAATCTGTAATGATCTCATCCCTCAGAATAAAAAAATAGCGGCCATTACTACAAAGTGATCTTGTTATGCTTGATAGCTGCAAATGTATTGTTGTTCTAGTGCTTGCTCCAAACACTTTTAAGTTGTTACAGTATTTGAGCACCCACAGTTCTCTATAGAAGGAATTTCACAATTAATGTTCACAGTCTGCCCGCTTGTGTCTTATTTATTTGTTCTTGTGCTGACATCATCCTTCAGACAGAACACCTCCTCTTCTTTCCTGAAGTTTATGTGAATCCTAACTACCTCAATAAACTAAATTTTATGGCAGCATCCTGACAGTATTTCCAAAATGCTCAAATCAATGCTGAATAGAGATAACCAAGACAGTTTAATGTGCTATTTGAGTGCCAAAAGCAGCACAGCAGCCTCCCTTGGCTCAGGAGGATAAATTAACCCAAATGAAGAATGACAGTGACAGAATATTTTTACATAGCTGCATACAGTACTTTAAAACCATATGAAGAAAGAGTGATCATATAGAGCAAAATCTATCCAAGATTGCTTCACTGGAATCAAGTCACAGAATCGATTCTTTCTTCACATTTACAGGGAAATGCACATTCATACCATGCCTTGTTGTAGCTCATTAGTGAGAAATCCTGCTTGGCTCATGTGGTTGATCAAACCAATCTGGTGCATGGAACAGACAGACACAAGCTGTCCCATGGCACAGCAGCCCTGCATTATGTTACTGGGATCAACATCTCACATAAGCAGTGTGCTGAGTGCACATCTACACGAGGACAGCAACTACAGACACACACTGACCACAAGATGAGTCATCCCATTATGTCACCCCACACACAAAACCTGTACAGGTTAAAGAGATTGAGATTATTTCAATACTTTTTAAGTCCCATAAAAGAAACTAAAAAGCTCCAGGAACTTGTTCTTGAACAAGATTCTCTGCAGGAAGGGGTAGGTGTGTGTTTGGTAACTACTGTTAGCACACTGAGATGGGTCCTTTTCATAAGCCATTGTTTTCTTCTTATTGATTCTGGCAACCAGGTGAAGTAGAGCTCAGTATTCCCTCTGAGGGAACATCAACTGTCCCCAGAGTAACAGCAGGGTTGGGGTGCAAATTAGCTGGCATTCTAGACGAAATTTAGGATGAGATTCATATTTCTGAAATATCAAGGGAAATTTATATAAAAAGTCAGAAATTTCAAATATTAAACTTATCTGTGTGTAGAGAGGTAGGGAATATTTCCTGAAACTTCTGCTTCTTTGTGCCTGCCTAGAGTGGAAACTACAAAGATTTGCCTTTGTGCTGAGGAACAAACAGAAGGGATAAAGGGGGAAGCAGTGTTGAGCTGTGAATTCTACAAAGGTTTTTATTTTATTCAAAGACATACATTTTGGAATCCCTAATCAGCTTGTCCCTTCAGAAACTTGCCATAGAAGGCAGTAATAAATCATTCAGGCATTCACTCAGTCATTCACTTCATGAGTCCCACTGGGTGCTGTCTAGGTAGAGACTGCTATGAATGTACACAAGACTGAAAATACAAGTGTGTTATGTAACAAACTAATCACACAAGAGATGTCCTGTATGATGGTAATAGCAGTGCTAAAACTGTTCAGGACAAAAATGTAATTCAGTATGAATCTGAAATAAAGAAATAAACCCTTGTTATGAACATGACCAAAAAGGTTGACAAAACTATAAAACATTCTTTTATCATTCCTCTACAGGATCCTCCATCTGGCAAGAAACTACAAAGAGCACACACAGAAACTGCAGCACATTCACATTCTGCTTTATCCTATGTAATCTCCACCTCCACAGACAGTAGTACACCTCTGATGGCAATACATGTATATTCCAAGGTCAGAAGTGTTCTGAACTAATAGAACAAAATCAGGAGGAACATTTGCAATACAAAATGTGTTTGGAACTTTTCCATGGAGCAGATTCTGCTGAAGTACTGACTGATATCCTCTCTCTTTCAATAAAAACCATAGAGCATAACTTGCACTTAGCAACTGTCTAGCTATTAGGGAATGCAAGGTTTGAAGTGATTTCCTATTTATTAGAGTTCACTTCCTTTGGATATTACTATCACAGGATCGATCAAATTTATATGGTAGCTTTATTTAGTATTTTTGGACTTAAAACTTTTAGTAGGTTTCCATAAATCTCTGGAATTTGATTTTTAAGATCACACACCTTTCTCAGCACTTCAACAAAACAACACCAGATTGTCACAAAAACAGTTTTATGTAGTAACTAAAGACAGTTGAGGTGCATAGAGTTCAGTGACAAGTGTTCATTAGCAGGAAATCTCCTTCAGGAGCTATCTGCCTCTTGTTCAGTTGAATATACATATATTACACACACCCAGATTAAACACACAATTGTATGTTTCTGCCCAGGTTCACTTTTATATATAAAAAAATTTTAAAAATATCAACATAGTGATAGAATTTTGGAGGAAAGGGAGATGTTTACATGACAGTTTTTAAAAATAAATTTTTCCTGGGTAAAAAATAAAATACACCCTGGGTCAGAAATTCAAATCTGTTTTGTGATTGTGGATCACTGTATAGTGTTTATAAACAGAAATCGATAACATCACAATAGCATATTTATTGAATAGTGTTATTCTCCTATCATTTAAAAAGTGATTAGGGAGATAATCTCATTTCTAAATAGACAGACAAAACAATGCATTTTCCTATCACTTTCTGAAAAACACATATCCTGAGTCTTATAGATTGTCAAGATTAAAATCTTTACTGGAGAACCTTTTAAAAAGGTTTTTAAAACCTTTGCATTATGTGGCTTTTGATTACAAAACTGTGCAGGTGTTCTCATGAGCAGACAGCTCTCAAGCTTTTTCAAATTAATCAGCATGAAGATAACTTCTCACAGTAATGTTGGACCTCAAAATTAACTCACCTACCTTTTTTTTCCCATGCATTTCCCCATGTATTTTTTTTTCTGTTAGGAAGGTTTCAAATATGCCAGCAAAACAACATACAACACAACACTGGGACTTCTGGACAAGCTGAGCAATAAAAGGAAAATAAGATTTTCTGTAGCTGCACCATTTACTTTTACTATGAAACAGAGAGGCATAACCAAGCAACGTGCTATAAACTCAGATGTTCAGAGATTGCTGGGCATGTCCCCATGCTGTGCTCCTCCACCAGAAAACTGAAGATTCAATTCTCATTTGCAGTGTCAAGTGACTGTAAAAATTATCATTGCACTGACTAGTATGATATCTGCTGAGTTTGTGACTACAGTATAATCTAAAAAGGCTGGTTCTAACAAAGATAACAGAGTAAATCTGCAGAAGATTTCATGTCATAACTCCATTGATCAGGAGTGCAAGAGAGGAAAACAAAAATTCCCTAAATATTTGAGCAAACCTAAACTTCTTATACCAATTATGGAACAATTGACCAACCTGACAGAAATCAGAATTAAGCTCATGCTCCTGCATACGAGTCATATACAAGAACAAGGCATCGAAGCACTTACAGCTGGAGAATATCAGAGGGCATGAGTGTTCATCCATGGGGAAGTTGTGCAGCTGCAGCTGGCACTCAGCATTGATGGTAAGCCTGTGAAGAAACCAAGGGTCTGTTACTGTGTGCCAGTACAGGGAACAGCCAGAGGAGGATGCAGGGTAACTTTAAGCATCATCCAAGAATGCTTTGATATCCATAAGGTCTGAAAGGAAAGAACCATATTTGCAGATTGTACCTTGCATGTTTAAGCCTGATGCAAAACAATGAAAATTATCTTAAATAATTTCAGATACATCGTCAAGACTTTCTGGATCCCAGGAAATCTCTACAAATGTGTTTCTCTAGACAATTCATCATCAAAGGTTCTGGGATGAAAACAACTATTTTTTACAAAAGTAACAGAAAATACAGCTCATGAGGTATGTAATTCCACAAAATTAGAACTTCAGAGGGAAACTTATAAAAATATTCTGCATGTGCACTTACGGTGTGAACGTCAAATTCTTCCAATTTCTTCAGGCTGTCTCTCCAAAACTTAATAAATCTCTATATCCCATTTTATATCGTACAAATGCAACAGACAGGTCAGTAGAAACATCTTCACCCCTACTTGAAAGCTGGCTTTGCATGACATCCCTAACACAAAGTATACTATGAACACAGCCAATTTAAAAATTACTAATAAAAATCAATACTCTTCAGTCTAATAGCTTACAAAGTGAATGTACTTACTCAGGGAAATTGAATTAAGTGCTAGTTTATTGTACAGTTGCTTTTAAAAAATACTACATAGTGAAATGACAGACTTCATGCAAGTGGGCTATGTGGGTTTTTCCTTTTAAAAACTAAAAAGATTAAAAACTCTATGGCTAAAGCTTTGTGTCTCAGATGTAGGATGTCTCAGATAAAAACTCTTTCTTGGAAAAAGGTCACCTGTGAGGTATTTAGAAGCCCCACTGCACTGGCACTAGAAGAGGATTTGCAGTGTTGGAGGGCATTCACACCCTAAAAGGGGCAGGGAAGAAGATGGAGAGGTATGGATCATGACTGAACCTTGCACACTTTCTGCTGTGCACATAACACCCATCAACACCTGACAGCACCAGGGCATAGACTAGCTACCTCCTCTATGTCATACCAATTCTGACACTTAAGTCAGATAAATTTGGTTTGAATTACACAATGTTAACAATGAACAATGATCACTAGAACAGCTTCTCCTCTGTAAAAAGGGGGTTGACCTGAGTGATCAAAAAGGACTCAAAACATCTTTCACAAAGTAGAAATGCTCATTGCAATAGGTCAAGTGTTAGCTTACTTTTAGCTGTTTTAGACAAATTTTGTAGTCCATTCAACAGATAGTCTCTTTAGTCTACATAAGGTATGTAAGTCTAACTACTATTAGACTAACTACTACACTTGGCCTGAAATACTGAAACAGAACTTAGCAGAAAACAACCAACTAAACACCTAACCAAAATCCCCTCAGAAAAAACCCCAGCAACCCTATCACAAGAATATTGGAGCTGACACCTTAACCCCCAAACTCTTTAGCTAAAGACAGCTGAAATAAGCAAGAGCTCTTCACACAAGAGCAAGCCTAAGAAGTGAAGGTCACTAAAAATATCAAAAGCTTTTCCAACTGTTTATTTCCTTTCTTATTTTTTGCCAAAGACTTTGTATTGGAGCCCAACAGCAGTTGCAAGCATGATCAGCCCTCTCAGTTGCACTGAGAAGAAAATGTGGCATGAAAGGCACGTCTGAAACTCGTGAAACATGTCTTATGGCAAAACTCCCTTCTGAACAACTCATCTCTTCCACAAGTAAATACATATTTTGATTTCCTCAGGCTTTTTAAAATGAAAATATATACAGTATTTCTAGTACCATATAGTTGATTTTATCACAAAGATTAGAAAACTGTAAAAGCCTTTCCTCCAGCAATTCACTCTTGTGATGAGATGTGACAGACTATCTTTCAGCATGACTTATTTGAAGAATCAAGTATTGGCATTAGCGTGAATCTAAAAAATGCTTTATCCAGCCCTGCATCTAACTCCAATCAAAAAGGCTTTTAACAGGTTTTATGGGACTACATATTCCCAATTTTATTACAAACAGTAAAAAGCACAGCTTGTGCAATTTAGACAGACTTATTTCCTATTTCTCAAGGTTTCTTTCTTAGAAAGACAAGACTTTGGTTTTTAAACTTGGCAGTACTTATGCCTGAATAATTAAATATTTGTAAAGCGTGGCCATGTATGCATCAGGAAGAAAACAGGAGAGGAGAGCAAAGATATTGCTGAAAATTATTATTACTACACCAGAGGTGGGAGATTCAGCCCTGCACCTTGCCAAATGCTCACCTGAGGGTGTACAAGATCTTGCCATCATTCCATATGCGGAGGAGCTGATTGGGGGTGGTGATCCAGTGAGCCTCTGCTGTCTTTGAGTTACGAAATATCGTGTCTGGGATCCAGATCAAGCCAACCATGTTGCTGTTCAGAGTCAGTATTTTCATGGTGCTGTTGAAGCGAAGACGGCTGTCTGTCCATGTCTGGGCAAAAAATATATCAATTTGATATTCCTGTGAAGAAAGCATGATACATCAATTGAAATCAGTTCCACACTTCACACGACTTGGTGTTTGATTAGTTCTTTTCTGGTGTAGATCACAGGGTATGTTCTGGCCAATGGAGCAACGTTTTCTTTTCTACAGCCTTAGGATTTTTTTTCCATATTTTTCACCCTTTTATTTTTATGTCTAGCTGCTTAATGAAACATGCCAAACATCTCACATTCCATTGGTCCTGTGCTGTAACAATTTCAGCATTAGCACATTTTTTTTCATTGTCTCTGAAAAGTCACAGCTAGAAGGTATAATTTACAAAGACTTCTTTGTCCTAGGACTGATAAGAGACATGAAACATGAACATACGTAAGCTAGAGAAGTAAGTATGAACAGCATACATAAGCTAGAGAATGGCAAATTGCCCAATTATAGCAATGCTTTTTAGGGAAGATGTTGTGTAAATTCAATAAAATAATTTTTCCATTTGCCACCAATTGTTCAGCCACTCTTTCTCAGGCGACACAGCAGCAGAATGAAAAGGCAGCTTTGTGTTCCTTCACAGACACCTCATGTACTCCTGATGCTAAGAGCTGAACACTCATCCCTGAATATGGTAATACCTTAATTTACATGAAGCTTGTCCTTCCTTTTACTCCATGTTTCACTACTCTGTTTCTGTTGGTAAGCCGTCATAGTTCATATAAATGCAGAAATTAAAGTACACATGGACAGACAAAATTATATAGGTGAACATATAAACACACTGGTTTATGCATTTAAGACCTCATGGAAGAAATTGTATTTTAATTTTGTATTTGAATTGTGAATTCAAACCACCAGAGGCTAGAAAAGGTCGTGCTTCATTTGCTTGTGTTCCTCTTTTCATAGACTGAAAAATGAAAAATAGACTGCCCTATTTTGAACCTCAGGGAAACAGCCATCTGAGTCTGGCATGCAATACCCTCCCAATATCACAGGGCTGGGTGTGACAGAGATGACGTTTGCTGATGTGGCACAGTCTCTGCCCTACAACAGAGGCTAATACTAGGCTTGGGAGTAATCCAAAGGAAAACATCTCTTTAGGACTCCTGGTAAATGCACTCCTGGAATATCAGAACAAAGGATAATTAGGGCTATGTGTTAAGTCTGGTATGTCTTTGATATCTCTGAATTTGCTTTTATTTCATTTCTTTCTGTCTATTGTTTCAGTACAGTAGTACTGGGTTGTTTGGTTTTGTTTTTTTTTCTTTATTGAAGTTAGTAGAGCTTGCAGTCTGGATTGAGGACAGAGCTCTTGCTAAGAGCCACCTGTTTCTTCTGTGCTATTACATTTTTGGCAGGCCATCGCTAGAGAGCTGTTGTTATAACATCAGGAAACTTAGTTCACTGGCACTGTAATTCAAGTCCAAAACACACTCTGGGCATCTCATCTCTAGATGTTGAATGATCAAAAGGTGCATTAAGTGGTGCTATCATGTACCCAAACACCAGGTTATAGATCACCTCGGAATTAAAGCCTAGCCACCAAAGGCATTAAGGACCATTTTCCTTCATAGCTTATCTCACTACTGTTTTTCCTTGTACTCTTCCCTGCTTTATCTTTGCAGGGAAGATGAGAGATTTGAATCTGAAGAGACTTTTCTTTCATATGGATGACATCTCCACAGATCTGAAGGATGTAATGTAACATACACAGTGTACCTCTGTTATTCAGAAAGAACATCCTTAATGCACTAGGTTTTAGATGCCAGAGAACTGATCTTCTTTCTTTAAGTCAATTGCATTTTAGCCTTTGAAAGTCTATTGAGAAGTGTTTTGGCACATTCAGCTTCTGTGGAGAGGAATATGCCAGACATGTCTATGGATTTCTCCAAATGCTGAGAGAGTAGAGTTGCTTTTCCTAGCCCACATGTGAAAGTCTGTATTTATAGAAACAAAGACCATTTTTACACAGCTGGCTAATGACAGTGCTGTCTTTTCACAGGACAAGTTTTTGCATGATATTCATATTTGAGCTTATTTTTTATGAATGCTTCATTCCGACTAAATTTAGGCGCAACCATAATTATTTTCTAGTATATCATGCATATTTAATGATTTTTAGAATTTAAGTTATTCAGGATTTCTGCCCTGCCAAAAGGAAAGAAAGACCCTGAGTTCCTTAATACATTACCCTGAGAAGGTATGGCAGCTAGATCTGAGCAGAGTGGGCCAGAGGAGCAGTATAAATGTAACACTGTGGTTTCTATTCCAGTAAACTACTCTGGCTAAGTGGATTACATTACCCTAGAAACAAGGTCATGCTAACACTACTGCCCAACTCCTGTTTTGCATCTTTGTTATTTATTACTGCAACTAGAACGTGCCGCCAATGATCATTATTCAAAATACCCGTACAATGGACCACTCCATTTGCCTTAATAAAAAAATTTCAATTCAAATTAAACAACAGTTCGAAGATCTTCTGAGTTAATTAGTTCTGAAAAAACCCCGCATTTTTCTTTTGGCAAACAGAGATGATAAAAAACAAAGCAATATTTTTAAAAGAAAAGTCATTAAAGTTGGTTGAAGTTAGTTGAATTGACTTTTTAAACACTTTCACCCTGTTTTGTTTTTAATTTAAAGTAGCTCAGTACTACTGAGCAGTGCTCAATCAGAATGTAGAAATTACAAAACCAAACTTTTCCCAGTAAAAATAAATACACACTTCAATTTATTATCTGAATTGACATTCTCACCATTAATCCCTTTTAGAAGTGAATGTTGTGTCAGTACATCCCTCACATTAATCTTTGGAATTTCTTCAGCCTTTAACCAAGCAAATAATGGGGTATGATATTTCTATAGTCACTCTACCATGAAGGAACAAAAGTCCTTCAGTTTTGAAAATGGCATTCAGTTCTCCACTTCTAATGGTTCTAAGTCTATGCATATTTCAGAAAATTACCTCTATCTTCACTGACAACAGATACTCCATTCCCAGTGAAGTCAACAGCTTCCATACACTGCTTTGCACAGAGCTGGTACAGTGATCTCCAGCACACAGCATCAAACAAGAAACTGCCAGAAGAAAGGTTTCTTTGTTGGTTTTACAGATAGGTCAATATCATATAAGAAAGCAATACTCTTCATTTGCTAGCTAGTATCTGCCATTTTAGATCTTTACGAAATGTAGCAACTGCACTGAGAGTGTTCAGGCAGGACATCAGGTTTCCATCATGTGGTGCCTCACATGAAACATCCTAGAACTCTAACAATATTCCCCATGTTCCACTCTACCAATACACCTGCAATTTGGTTAACAACCTTCCAATTCTTCCTTTTCTATATTTTTTTTTTGGCAGCAGCTACTGTCTACTACAATGAACAGAGGAAGAAGTGAAAAACAGAAAAATTTTCAACAAGATTTTTTCCCAGCAGCAAAAGAAGTAAAGTATGTTCTATGTGAAATACTGAGGTCATGTATGGTAAAGTGTTCTGTCACTAAGTTTTCTTGTCTTAATGGCACCTGGTGTGCCATGCTACCTAAACAGACCCAAGATTTTCCTACCTTTGCCACTTATTCACACAGTGCCTGGATGCATTAACTGAAGCTGCACTCCAGAGAAGCCAAACTTTGAAAAAGGCATTCTCCTTGAGAAGAAAGGACAATCCTAACAGGAGAAATTGGTCTACATGTTAACATCAAGAGAAATTCTAGGGAAATTTTATTTCCTTTAGTACATAGACATACTTCTGAGATAATATGAAATTTAATGATGAGAAATTAATTCTAAATCTAAAGTATTGATAGAGTTAGAATTATAATTTATTATCAGTTTTAATAGATTTAATTTTGTTTGGTTTTAAAAGTAAATTCATGAACCATGCTACATGTTAAAGTCCCCACTCTTAAAAACTTCACTGAAGTGAAAACTGTTGGAGGATTCTACAATCTGTCCAAATCTGATTACATAAGGACACTTTTTATTAAAAAGTAAGTAATTTTAGGAAATTTCAACAAATATGAGCATGTTTCCTTCATGAAGACTCCTGACCTATAGAAATATTCAGCTGAATCTATAACCATACAACATTAGACCTTTTAGGAAATAATAGATTATCAGTATTTTTACTCTTTCTGGAAAGAGTAATGTTTCCCAGTAAAACTAAATCAGTTTATTTGTATTTTGTGGGATCTTATGAAAATACAAAGCCTCATTTCAGGCAGCTCGAATGCATCTTCATGTGAAATGTCTTTTTTTTTCTTTATTACTCCCCAGTGTTGTTGTGTAGCTACTTATGACCAAAGAATTTTTCATCGGTACTTTTTTGCAAATTAACCTTAAATGAATGTATTATCTTATACATTTCATCGCCTAAAGAGACAGATTGTTCAGCTTGCAAGACTTCTGCTTGCAAGAAACACTCAGTATCATCTGAAAATTATAAATTACATTGTGTCACTGAAAATCTCTGTATTGCCTCCTATGCAGTTACCTTTGAAAATGAGATTGTAAATCGACACCTGACAATGCTCACATAGCTTTCAAAAGTAACTCTTAAAACCAAGAAAACATGCTATGATCCTTTTACCTGCACAGTATGCAAGTAATTGTCTCATGTAGAATGTCTCTTCCCATTCAAATTTTATAAGTTCTCCTTTAAATCTGAAACATTGGCTGAGAGAAATGACAGAATGAGATGAGGAACATTAGATGGTATTTTTCTGTTACATGATTATGTAGAGAACAAGAAACTAAAGACAATTTTACCTTCTTAATTCTCACTGATTTGTGGACAGGAGATATAACCCCGATTTAGCATCAGTATTACCTGCAAATAGCTGCACATAGTCAAAGTTCTAACTACTTGATTTTAGCTTTTTTTTTTTTCACATTTCAAGTATTCCTAATGTTGTTTCATTAGTGCTTTGAAAATAATCAAGAGTCAGCACTGAACTATTTGCCCTTCAACTATGTAGGAATGATTAATGATTGGGAACACCTTGAAAATGCCACTGTCTAAGTCATCTGTAGCCACAGAGAAAAATACATACTTTTCAACCAAGCTTTCAATTGTTTTCTCACTCAAAAGAGAAGCTAACGTTTGGTTGCTAATACATGGAGCTTTTCTCCTACCATAATGTCTCATTTTAATTCTGCAAACTATGATTTAATAAGCTTTCACAGTCAGGTAATGGATGTGAATGACTACAGATAATAGTGTGGTATTCGTTTGTTGCTTCTGCTGCAGCCTTCTCATTTTCTGCATTTTCAAAATCCTTCACGATAACAGCAACAACAATGCCAAGAGTCCTGTCATTAGAAAAAAATGCAAGAATTTCTTGCATGATACTTTCCAGGTTTTTATTCTTGCCTATGAGACAATTTTTGGGGTTTTTTTCATTTTAGAACCTATATCTTGATTGGTGATAGAGTGAGAGAGTCAATGATTAAAGCTGTTACTGGCATTTGTGTGAGGCTGGTACTCAATCACTAACTGAAAATAGCTACATAATTAGGGTCCAGTTTAGATTATACTAATTCTGTGCCCTCCCACACCCCTTGTACAACATGCCAGCACACCACAACACACCACAAACACTGTCTGCAGAAGCTTGGAACTAGTCTAATAAGCTGTGTAAGGGATAAAATCTCCTTTAGTTACCAAAATGCTGGGCTTCACTGAAGTGGGAAATCCCATTTCTAAGTCTAAAACTGCTCTGGAAAAAAGTGTTAAACTTTGCTTTTATATTGTAGTCTGAACCATTCAGTAAGAAGTATGCTTAAAAAATGAATAAAGGTCAAACCCGTTATGTGCAAATTGTCACAGAAATGTTAAGCATTATGGTTTAAAAGGGAATATGGGAAGGGACTGTTCAGGGAAACAGAAGAGAAGTGGGAGCAAATCTCTAAGGGCTGGGAGTCCCCCCTTATTGCCTTTAGCCGTATACCACAGGTGAACACACCCAGGAACATTCTTTCTTTATGTCCCTGTCATGCTTGGATTAGAAGTACAAAGAGAAGGGTTTGAGATGTTGTGTTTTAGTAGAAAATGTCCCAAATTTAAAATTATACTCATGATGTCTGTTTATTTAGTCTGCAATTTGATGCACTTGAGAATATTAAAAGTGAGTAATCTTTTCAGAGTTTGAAGGTCATTTTCAATAAAAGCGTATTTTTTCCAGCCCAGCTCACCAGTAAAAGGAAAGTTCAATCAACAACAGAACTGTCAAAATTATCCTGCAAAGGGCTGCTGATTGATTCAGCTGCCCATTTAGTTGTGTGACAAATGAGTGAAAGAGGAAATGCTCCCTGAAATACGGGATGAGTGGTTCCATCTTTCTGAACCAGTACATTCAAATGTCTGATATCAAAACACTGAGAGCAATTTTCTTGAGACCGGCCCACCTTCAGCTTCCCTGATTCATTGCATCTTACCCTGGGCTAGAATGAGGATAAAATTGTCCTCTGTCCATCTCAGGAACAGACTTTTGATAGTTTGAAAAGGTGACTTGATCGTACCTATTTTTGGTATTCATGGAAATAAGTAGTTCCACAGCAACTGTCACATGATGTGTGCTGATTGTTCATCAGATTCTATGCTGTACAGATTACGAAAAGTCAGGAACTACAGTGAACTCAGGAGAACTCTAGAAGGCTTAAAATGTTAAGCTTTAATGTAAACCTTAATACTACTGCTTGACAGCTTCTGCTTGGGTTTGCACCCTGTGTGCAGCTTGCATTCTAATTTCAAAAACTGGTAAAAAAACCTCCCAGATACCCTGTGGAAAGGAACTGAAAGAAATGGAATGGTCTATCAATGGAAACCTTATAGTCTCATTTTGTGGAAATAGTGCAGAAAGAAATAAATTAAATCTGCTGGAGAAAACACAGTAAAATAATTTATTTCATATTCAGTGTACTTGCAAACTCTTGTGGTATCAAGGCTAATGCAACCCTTTTGTGAGGACAATAATTCTCACACAAGTCTGGGAGTTTCCCTTGCTTTCAGCAGAGCTTGGGATGAGCAGAGTAGCACCATTAGAGCTTTCTGTAGCTTTTCCTGAAGTTGGAAAATCTCTGCCAGGCCAGAGCTTTGTGTTTCCAGAGGCTGCCCAGGAGCTAAACAGGGAGGTATTTACTTCACACTACATACAGCACTGGGTTTGTTGCCCAAGAGACAGCGTAACAGGGATCACCTTCCCATTCTCCAACAATCTGCTTTGTTTCCACTCTCTGTGCTCCTGTTCCCTTTCCAGATCCTAATTCCTAATAGCCTCTGTTGAGAGTGGAAGAGCGGGTAACACGTTCCCTCTTTTAGATTTTTTTCTCTTCCACACTTGAATTTATCTTTCCCCTGTGTTAAAGCAGCACCGTCAAAAGGTTCTCAACAGAAATAGATGAAAGATTAGGTTTACAGTGGTAGTAAAATATGTAAGTTTGAAAACTTTCCAAACTGTTTTATGTATAGAAACACTTTCAATAACTTGCTCTTTTGTGACAATTTGCCTTGGTATTTCATACTGTTACAAGCATAGTGGTTCCATGGAGAAAATACAATGAAAGAAGCAAAGTCAAAATTGAGACTGTCACCACACATATAAGGACTATTCAAGTTAGCAATGTCAAAATATTTCAGCAAGCAGCACCAATCCATCTCCATAGCTGAATGCTCTAAGTCAAAAAAAAAAAAAATNAAAAAAGAAAACTCTTCTCATCACTAACTCAGTAGGAATCTTGGAGCTAGGGCAATGGAAGCTCACCTTCTTCACTGTAGTATTGCCTCCTGCCTGCTTCAGAAGGTTATTTCACTGATTTCCTGCTATTATAAGGGGGGAAAGACAGCTAACTTCACACTAGAAAGCAAGCATGCAATTATCATGTAGCATTTCCTTTCTCTGAGAAAAATTTTTCTGTCTCACTGTGCTTATTTTGGCTCTGTGGAGGCTAGCTTCAGCCCAGCTATATTCCAGATAAATTCTTACATTCAGTTACAGGAAGAGCTGGAGATTTGAGCTGGAGATTTTTGTCTTGGTCCATCGCCTGACATCTCTTCATTACTTCTCTTCACATTGATGGATTATCTCTTCTGCTTCAATCAATCATTTCATAGTCAGAAACACAGCATGAAATTAGAAAGAATGCGTTCAGAAAATCAGCTGTAGCTCTGTTCTCTCCCCTTTTGGTGGAAGACTTTTTAAACATTGCTGCTTCCCATTCCTTTTTGGAGTCTTCTGTTGCTCTTAAAAGCATTCCCAAAGACATCCTGATTGCTGTGATCATGCCACAAATGCATTTCCACAGCCTCCTCTCTTGGTGTGTCAGGGTTCATATCCTGTTGCAGACTGTGCCTGATGAGAAGTTTTGCCTTCAATGAGACATAATTGTGTATGCTTTCAATTGGGCTGTTTTAGAAGAAAAGGTGTCCAAAGCACGCGAAGAAGTGCAGAGGATGCACATGGCAGCATGCAGAATTTTCATCACTGTTATCTGGTGAGCATTGTTACTCAAAATGCTAATCAGAGTAGTCATTCCTAAGAAGATTGCTGCTGGAAGGAACAATGTTTTTGGGATTGATAGAGAAAGCACAGTGCTCACTCCGACCTGTAATTTAAGGCTTTACTAAGACAGGAGTCAGGATGGAGAGAGAAAGACTCCAAATGCATAATTGAAGAAACCAAGGTTGCTAACTTAAGAATTTAGTTACATAAATGCACAAGGACAAGCTTAACTCCTGTGGAAATAGTAAAGGAATGAAAATTAATAATCCCTGATCTGAAGAAACAAAGAAAGAGAAAATTAAAAGTCTGTGAATATAGGTTAATGGCTGCACTTAACATAATAAAGTACATTATCAGGGTCTCCTAAGATTACTTGATATTTGCAAAATTTATAGAATTATAAAGATACTCAAAAGTATTCACATATTACAAAATAAGATGTACTGACTTTATAAACATAGTTCTTGAGGCATTATCTTATTCAAAACAGAAGCTAAACTTTGCTTTTCACAAAAAATGAATGCATTCTCAAAGACTGTACACAAAAAGATTTTATGCTCATTGTCTCTGCATTTAACAGGTTTTTTTTAATGATGGAAAGAATGCCTTTTTAACCAAAGAAGTGCAAGAATATTTTGAAACAACTTTTATGCCATCAGCAACCTAGAAAAGAAGAGGTTACTGTGATGTTTTTACATGTACTCTTAGCACAAGAACAGTTGGAATGGGAGACAGGGTAGTCAGGAAAAAACAGACACTCAGAGTAGAGAGTCAGCTACAGTGATGGTCACACACAGAATTAATTCTGAGTGAGAGAAAAGTTGGTAAGGAACACTTTTTAAGGAGGTGGGTGGGAAGTCCAGTTCTACCTGTTCCCTTCCAGAGTCGCTTTTAGGCTACCTCCCAAGGCCACATTATAACTTAAGAACCCACATGCCACCCTGCTATAGAACCCAAGTGTCCCAGAAACTCTTACAACACTGTGGTTGGGAAACAAAAAATTATAACCTCTTTTTCTCAGAAGCTGAGATACTGAGGGCGCTCACATCTTCTCCAAGATGCAGGAAAGCTACAGCTCACCTGGGATTTTTCACCATTTCAAACCATCCTGCCATGCATCACTGAACGCTTTCAAGGGTCTAAGTAAGTAAACAACCAACCAACCAACCAAACAANTCTGCATTTGTTCAACACAAACACTAACTCATTGATTGCATCCTCACAGCTGAATAAAGAGAGACTACGCCCATGGCTCAGGCACCACACACCCAGTCATTCACCTTATTTTACTGCCAGCTGAATTCCTTGCCCTGTTGCTCCCAAGGCAAATCTGCCACAGAAGCAGCTAAAACTAAGAAATGTAGACACACACCAGTTGGTGCCACTCAGTCTTGGGGACAAGTATTGGTCCCTGGATATCTTTGATTTAGCAGAATAGACATACCCAGGTCACGAAGTCTAAATTTATTACAACATAAATAGGATCCAAAAAGAGAGTTTAAAATGCTGGATGACAGAAATCAGGGAAATAGATGAAGCCACAGTGAGCAAGGGAGTTATATCCTATATCCACAGGACGTGAATAGGTGTTACTCTCGTTAAACAAAATGATGCACAAAAAAGCCAACTGTGCTGAAAGTAGTAGAAGAAAGCTCATCTGTAAAAGCCCTAATTTGCATATGAGGAAAACGCAAATGTTTAACTGCTCTAAAAATAAGATGGCTGTTTTGCCACATAGGCACAAGAAAACAGTCTGTAATGAGTCTGTGTACAAACCTTTCTTGCTCTTGGCCTCCAAAGGAACCTGGGCAGCCCTGCACCGTCTGCACTGCTGCCTCAGGTAAAACCAGACCCCCCTCTGCTTCTGCACTGCTGGGAGGATGCTTTGAGGGGAGGCTGAAACTTCATGATCAAAATATGGAGCCCATAAGACTGTGCTGGCTGCCCTAGTAGTCTGAGCCTATGATTCCCACATTTCCATGCCTAAGAGCATTCCAGATCACAGCTTGCCTCCTCAGAGGAAAACAGAGCAGGAAAATGTGTTCATGCTTCAAACAACAGAAGCAAAGAGGCATTTGCATAGGATAAGTATCTGGGGGTTGTCCTTGTCTCAGTTTCTTCATCCCTACCATTTTTTTTTCATTTTGATCTTGTTTTGTGGCCAATTCCAAGGCCCAGAGCTCCACTGATCCAAGCCATATTTCCTCACAAATCTTCTTGTATTGTGTGGTTTGACACTCAGAATTACTTCTGGCTCTCCACAAAACCCTTCTTTTCAAGCCAAAGTTAATCAAATTCTAGTTCCTCCTTGACTTCAGTCCATTCTTTTTTGATGTGAGACTTATTAAAGCACCTATTGACATTGGTAGTTCCTCACTGTCCCTAGTCAGGCGACAAGGGACACCAGATGAAACAGCAGATGGCTGATTGCCATTCACTGGGCCATGCAATGATGAAATTTCAGGAGTTCAGGCTGTTCCTATCAGTTTTACATGAGCACATTCCTCTTATATTCACAAACTCCATCACTCACCAGTTGGGGAAATTCAGAACGAAACTACCACACATTTTCAGTACCTGATATGATTAGGAAAAAAATGAAAAAATTAAAGAACCCAAATGAGAAATTTTAAGACCTGGCTTGCAAAACTCATTGGGGAAAACAAAATATAGTTCTGTAAAGATGTTTAGATGTTTAGAACAAACTCACTCCTTAAATAAGCATGTCTTCTAGTACTTCATGATTAATTCCTGATACTGGCACCTAGTTTTTTTACACTATATTAGAAAGAATAAAAAAGAATTATGCCACAACTTGTGAACTACTTATACAGTCATCAGTGAGAGGAGATGAATATGGGTGTAGTTTGTGTGGGAAAAATACTTTATCTCCAATGCAGCTTCACTTTCTAACTAGAAAGGAAATAGTTAAAATAGCTAATATAAATAGGTGATAACTGAAGTGCTCTCGATATGCTGTGCCTAAACCCAGCAGCACCAGGCAGGTAATTTTACATAAGGAAGGGCAGCTGCCTCTCCAGCCCAGGGGAGGAAGGCACTGCATCTGTTGCCGTGGTAACCCTGCCACTCCTCGCCCCTTGCTCCCCGCCCTCCGCTGGTCCCTCCCTGTTGCCGCAGTAACCACTTGACATCAGTCCCGCTTCTCTCGGCCCTGCATCCCCCCTGCGGCCCCGGGCCCGGCCGGACACCCACCCACCCTCCTTCAGCCACCAGCTGTGGGCACATGCTGACAGCAGCACTCTGCACCTGGACACTCAACCAGGGACACATAGGGAAAGCACCAGTGCCATATGGAGTCAGAAGAGGTTGTGGTGGTTCTGTTTGTTTTGTTTGGACAGATTTATGCAGGAATATGTTATAGGGGAAAGTCATGGGGTCCATATAATGTTTGTATGCCGCTTTCTGTGCTCCATGGACCCAGGCCGATCCTTTGATCACAAGTGTATGTCACTGGTAATTAACCCTAGAACAGTCTTTTTCCTGGTACTTTTTCCTTTTATTATTTAATGATAGAAACAATAATATTTACCCAGTCACGTTTCTCTGACTCAGTGTCTTTTGGCTTATGCAGTCTGCTTTTTTTTTCTTTCTGAATACTCTTCTTAAATTGGGAGTGGTTTTATTATTACTTCTATTCTGTTTTTCGTTTTCCAAATTTCAGTTTAAGCAAGGTGGAAAGAAATCTTTTGCTTAGAATCTTTCAGTATTTCTTTCTGAATCCTGCTAAAACTTCTCCAGCCTGGAACACTTTCCTCTGCAAAGATATAAACCTGGTAAGCTTTCCAGCAAAAGTTTTCTGAAACTTTCTTAACTGCTTTAATCTGTCCCAGATTAGTAAAGCAAGTCTTTCACAGTCTATGCTATTGCTGAATTGTAGCAGATAACTGGAAGTACAGCAAGAAGACATGTGAAAGCCCAAGGGCTGTAGTTTCCATTTTTACCTGATATCAATACATATTCACACTTCTTCACTTGAGCATCTCTAAACTTGTAGCAAGAGATCTAATTCAAAAACAACTTATGTCAATACAGGAAAAAATAAATGTCTTTTCTATTTTACCATTGTTCTCCAAAATAGATTTCATAATGCCCAGCTGTGAAGTGTTTCATGTAAAATTTCATAATATACATTTCAACTGCCTATGAAAGGATAAAAGTTATTATTTTACTTTTGATACCAAAAAACTAGTCCATTGTGAACAACATGAAAGAATTGGACATGCTTTTTTGGCAATGAAACCTTGTGTAAATCCTTACTTTTTAATTTCCTAGCATAACAGTAAAAATGAAAACAAAAGACTCAAAGTACAAACTGTTGGAAGCAGATTTTTCTCATTCTCAAAATGTGTAATGAAAGACATGAAAAAGATGATTGAAATTGTTCTGTAGAAAATAACTGAGTGAAAAATGAACTAAGGAATGTGAGAATTCTTGAAAGCAGCTATTGAACAACTGAATTTTTAATTACACATTTTTTAAAAAGTGAACATCAGTCCTAGTTGAGAAAAACATACATGTGTCAGCTGCCATTACGGTGAACAAAGCTTGAGGAGCAAGCCTAACACAGTTTATATCTTTTTCCAAACCCATAACGATGAGCACTCATCAGAGTTGGAAACTGGCCACCTGCTGCAACTTGGCCCATTTGAGTTCAGTGACCTTCATAATTAAGTGACATTACCAACCTGGGAGAAATAAGTGATCAAATATTAAACCAAAGCATTTTTTATCTGATCCTTCATCTGAGTTTCTTTTCATCTTGTTCTTAGTACAATACACAGATGTAGGAGTGCACAATAGCAACCATAGGAACTGCTCCACCTGACGTTTTGCTCTTTGATAATAAGCTGATACTAATTACTCTGCAAGTGAGAAAAAGCATTTCAAATCCTACAAATTAAAAAAAAAAAAAAAAGGCATCCAAGGGAAAACTTTGGACAGTTGCCACTGGTCAATGCATCTAAAATTAAAGAAAACTGAATGTGATTATATTTCAATGAATGAAGATTAAATGTACAACTGATGCTTTTTCCAGAGCATGACAATCTTTATCTAGATGATGGTCAACAAAGGCAGGTAGACATTCCTCAAAGCATATATTTACCCAAATCATACAAACCATAAGTTGAGGAGAAAAGCTCAGTAAAACTCTGATCAAAAATGCTGAGGTGCTTCAGAAAACCTAAATGCCCAATGAAATGTTATGGAGCAAACTCAGCAGATTTTGCTGCTGGATGGCAGCACATTGCACACCTTCTGTTGAAGATATATCCTTGTGTCACCAGAAAGATTATTTTCACAGATCCAGGAGACCTAGAAAAAAATATTCCTTTGACTGCAATATACAGCTTCTTGCTAAGTTAGCCGCCAAAGACTGGAACAAGAGTTTATGCACCTCACATTACACAATTATTGAAAGGATGTAATGGATGGAAAGGAAAAATACCATGCTAAAGCTTTGTCCTTCTATCTTAGCTCTCCAATCCTGTGTAAGTCAAGTTCTGACTTCCACTCTCCCAGAGATACTTAGGGGTATCCAGAAGTCAGTGCTCCAAACCATGTCCTTTTCCATCAAATGTACTTTTTGCTAATTTAGGCAATCCAGAACTCATAATTGTGCCCATTATAAATACTGAAATGGGACAAAATTTCAGAATTTTCCTGGTGTTTGTCTCAGTCAAGTATATGAATTATGTTCCCAGAGAGGTGTGATTCATGCCCAAGCTTGGGGTGAATGCCACAACTCTTTAGACCTCCTATTTAAATTTGACAGGCATTGCAGTAGATCAGGAAATGTGGCAGGAAAAGGGCATGTTTGAACCACATCTTGAAAATTTCTATACTATTTTAGCAGTCAATTGTTTCTCATAATAAAAAATGAAAAAGAAAACCATTCAAGCCAGTTAAACAGCTATATTTGAGACTGTCCGACCATATTTTTATTGGGAAAATTGAAGAAATTTAAAAAAAAGCACAAAGGTTATGTGTCAATAAATATATTTGTATGGATGAGAATTCAGAAGTTTATAAAAGATAATGTAATCAAATGGTAAAGGCCTAAACTGATCCAGATGAATAGCAAGCACACATAAGTCAATGACCAAAGTGTAATACCTGCTGCCACAGCCAACAGCTGTGTAAGAAGTATACTAATAATCTGAAACATTATCTCCATTCCTATCAGAGACCCAAATATTTAATCTATTAATCACAACTGCTGCCAGAAATATTTTCATATATGCACCCAAGTGACATGTAGTCCACACACTGTTGTAAAAATAAGGTTTATAATGAACTTTAGGAACTTCATGGACAATTCAGCATAAGGCTGATCTAAATTATACACCCAGAAGGATAATGCTAAAAGCCTCAAATTTATGAGTTAAACAAGGTTCTCTTTAGATAAATTTATTAGAAAATGCAGTTCTATTATGTGACTAAGAGTTTCTATATCAAAATCATTTTGTTATATTGTAGGTGAAGTTGCTAATGCCAAAAGACATTATGGGATCTGACTTGTCTCATTATAGAAATCTATTTTCAGTACATATACCAAAAGCAATATCAATGTCAAAGTAAATGACTCAGATCAACTTCTTAATTATTGTTTTCATGCTAGTCAAAAAAGTACAGCCATTTCTAAGTGTGAAGTTATAATGCCAACATCATCTTATTTAACATTACAAAAAGAAGTTTTGCAAAGTCCTAAAAGAAATTCTTGCATCAAGAACACAAAAGTCAGAAGAATGGCAGCTTTGCCTTAGAAATCATACATTTATCAACGCTGAACATTTGTCTAAACTGCGACCAAAAGAAAACCATCAAACAACAAACACATATCACACTGTATATTCTTGGTAAACAATTTCTAGATTTTTGCGGCTAAATTTCTCAAAGAATCTGTCAAAACAGACTATTTTCTCTGCTGACAGTAAACAAGACCTTTTTTGTAATCATTGCTCTGTATTCCTGAGGCCCTAATGACAGAGAAAAAAAGGAAATATCCTGTCTCTTCCTACCTCCAGATTCTTTTAGTTCCAAGTACAGTGGGCAGAGGACAGTTCTTTCAGATTACACCTTAGCAGAACCCAGCAAAACTTCATTGCAACCTTCCCAAGGAGGTGAATGAGAAAATGAGAAAAAGAACTTGACCAGAAATTTCTATTACCTTTTGAGTTACACAATTTCACTGAGATCATTGTATCAAAATAGGTATGTCAGAGGATATTCACTTTGCTATTTGCAGTGGAATATGGCATGATGAAATCACTGTGACTGTGCATGCAAGTGTCCCAAAATACATGTGTTGTTGAAGGTAAATACTGACTTTTATGGTAAGAAAGCAATAAATCTGATAAATCAAACTGAGAAAAATACCAACTAATGAGTTCATGGTTTTGAAAAATGTTAGGAAAAGAAGAACAAAGATAGGATATTAAGAAAAATTGTCTGAGAAAAATTGTACCAGTTTTGGATTTAGACAGACAAGTATTTCTATCAGAAAATGTACAAGAAAATTCTCGAAATGGTGCTATTCTTTCTTTTTGCTTTCGTAGTTTTTAATTCTACCTGATTTCAAACATTGTGCAGATCACCATAACATAAACAGGAGCTAGTAAAATTGCAAACTTTATCTCAAGACTGCAGTCCAGGCTTGTCTCTCACTAGAGAGCTTCCTTTTCATTTTATCAGTTCAAGACAAAACAGTTAGTATGAAATTTTACACTATCACATTATCTGAATTTGTGTATTTGACAGTGGCACCTCTATGCTCAAATCAAGCTCTGGCTCAAGCAAAAGCTAAAGTGTTGTTTCAGAGCTCTGTCTGTGAAGAACACGTGCACACACGTTCAAACCCCCTGAAATTTGCAGAAGTGCAGTGCCCTCAAATGCCTTCAAAGTTTGCAAAACCGCAGACCTTGAATTGGTAAGGAAATGATGCAGAGATTGCCAGGACACGGCGAAGATGATGGCAGAAGAGCAGGACCCACCAGTGCCAAGGGAGCTGCCAGATGTGATTGCAGAACCCCTCTGGGTAATCCTTGATCAATCAGGGTGGATCCAAAGACTGAAGAAAAGCAAATGTCATTTCTACCACCAAGATGAGCAAGAAGAACTAAGGGGACCACGAGCTGATTAGCCTCACCTCTGTGCCTGGAAAAGTGACGTAGCAGCTAGTCCTGGAAACTACTTCTAGGCATAGGAATGATAGGAAAATCATGAGGAGTAGTCAGCATGGAGAAATAAAAGCGGGAAGTAACCCTTGACCAACTTGATAAGCTCTCATGACTGGCTGGCAGATGAGGGGAGAGCATCGTCTGCCTGGACTTCAGTAAGGCCTTTGACACTGTCTGCCTGAAGGTCCTCACAGGGCTGTTGATGGTTGGGCTGGATCAGAAGGTGGGATGAAAACTGGCTCAAGTGTTTGGCACACACCGTGGCAGAGATCAGTGGCACTAAGTTACCTCTTAATAAGAATCAAGAATTTACAACAATGTATCAATGCCTTCATTTACCTTTGTATCCTGACTGTTCTGTCATTTCACGATTATCAGCTAAGATTTGTGGATTTATGAATTTGCAGCAACAGCATATCTTCCACTTCAGAGCTGCTGTTTCATTTATCATTGTCTTAGATTCCTAAAGGTTAAAGAGCATACCAGGTGGTGTATTTCTCTATGTCTGTGGAAAGTGAAGGAAGGATTACATTTCATCTGATTAAAGAGTGACCACATCCTGAAAAACATTGCCAGTGTGTCATGCTAGTTGTTAGCCTTTCTCTCAAATGCTATCACAGAAAAGGGGTTTGCCCACCTCAAAATGTTTAATTTCATGAAGATCAGATACAATAAGTGTAATACATAATATATATTTGAAACATCTTTTCTTTCGCAGTATGGCTTTGCAAAAAACCCCAAAAAATGTGAAACAACCAAAAAAATCTCAGATGTAACATCATCCTCCATATGCTCAGTGCAGCCCTTTGCTTTGGGACAGACAGGTGATACAGGCATGTCAACTTAGTGAAATGTTTCATGCATCAAAACATATTTTTTCTCTATCTCTTGCCAAAAAGGATTTAAAATATCAGTTCTACTGAGATTGCAGCTTGGTACGAAATGAGAGAGACAGCCAAAGTGTTTTGGTTTCCTACATGTACCATATGTATTTTTGATGTAACAAGTACAATAATTTCAAAGAATTACATAATGATTTCTGACATTAGGATCTTCATATCAATCAGTAAATTGAGGAAAAAAAATCACTATGACAGGCATTAAAACCTATTTAAAGAACAAAATACATATCTCAGAATCAAACATGACTTTTTTCCCATATTAAACACTAGCCACATTCTTTAGGCAGTGCCTACACCTGCATTTGCAAAAGGAGTGTTACTTCTGAAATAGTTAATCTTTGATATATTTTCCTGATGTCCATTGTTAGGTTTACTCCAAGAATTCTCTTCAGTGCCACAAATTAGAACTGCTCTGTTGCAGAAGTGCCAGCGGGGACCAAAATTTTGTTATCAGACTGATTAATCAGTTATACAAAAGGTCAGCTGATCCTGTAAAAGGCAGTCTCCAGAAGGTCTTTCCAAATTATCAGTTATGGGACCTCTGCGGTTTAGAAGGGCAGAGATTTTAAAATGGACCTCTCTAGAAAGATTTGGGAAAGCATTATAACTCACTTCAAACCATATTTGGCACAATGGATGTGAGTTACCCAGTGGAAATGACTTCTCCTTTTCAATTAGGAGCTTTGAAATACTGCCTGCACATGATTACTTTTTCAACAGCACTGCTATACTTGTAAAGTCTGTGGCTGAAGAGCATCTCACTGCAGAGTGCCTGAGCATCTGTTGCCAACTGTGCATGGCAGATGAAAATTGAGAACAGAGATAATTACAAGATGACAGCATTATATCGTTACTTTTTTTTTGTATAACAGATGAACAAAAATACCATCCAGAAACACTACTGTAAAAATATTTTTATGACCAAAACCCCAATATCTGATCTTTCCTTCACATGAAATAATATCTTTGGTTATAGCATCACAAACTCTTCTCATATGTTCAAGAACAAAGGTCTCCTTATTTCCCCAAGTGTACCAAGAAGACATAAGTTCATCTCGTTCAAATATGACACAGCTTAATAGTATCAGAGCAGCATCAGTTACACAGTGTATCAGCTACCCAATTACACTCTTAGGTTACCATCAATTTACACAAATTCACCTTTTCTCAAAAATTCTACCAGAACACTATTTTTCAGTTAAAAAAATCCTAGAAAGCCAAAAATCCCCATACCAACGCACACAAAAAACCCACAACAAAAACCAAACAAACAAACTCCCTCCACCTTCTACTTAAAAAGGAAGCATTGCTTGAGTAAAAACTGTTAATCTGCATCTCCTGCAGATGTGTTAAAATTCTCACAGAATATTTATATATAGCTCTATTCATGAAGATGGACAGATTTTGCTGATATGATAGGAATGGAAAAATTACTGAAATGACTCATACCATAGAGCTAATTGATATTTTGTTTTGACTGGAAATAGCATGAAAGTTGCAGGAAGAGATGTTGAACTACATACTATGACATTAAAACTATAATAGAGTTATGATTACTGCAGTTGCAGTTTGAATGCTGCCATTTAGTTACACAAGTGCTTTACCAAGTCCCTGTTTATATTCTCCTTATATATTTCTAAAATAGGATGCTGTTTGATGCAAGCATCATTTTCTCCATGAGCTTCCTGGAAAATGTTTAGATGTAAATCTGTGATCAGTGTTTCCAGGCTTTGCTGCCTGTGCGTAGGTCCTATAGCAATAGTTCAACACCATGTAAGAGTCTTGCTGTTAAGAGTTTTGAGTCATCAACACACCCCACGAAAAGCAATTGCTGATAACTCACAGAAAATTCAAACATAATTTTGAAGAATAGATTATGCAGCTGGCTGCATAAATATGATGTCGTTTGCCAAAATTTGGGCACCTAACTTTCTATCTTTTGGTTTATTTAACACTGAAATAGCATCTGGAATAATTTAACTTTCTATAGGAAGCAGGTATTTCATGGTCCTTCTTTGGAGTCTTTCCATTTGGAGCACAGACATGAAGAGAAGTATAGAAAGTATCCAGGAATTTTACTATTTGGGTTATAGTTCTCAGCTGGACTCTCAAATAACACAGAACTCCACGCATTTTAAAGGTGACAAATGTATTGCGTGAATGACCCAGATAGTAAAACACTGAACATTGCTAAGGAGAACACCACCAAGGAAAATAAAAGCAACTCAAAAACCAGCAGCTCCCCTGCCCACCGAGGAATAGCAGCACTGTGGGAAAAGTAGGGGAATCAATGAGGCACTTTGACAGCCCAGAGGACTGATTAGGTGTGGTAAAAGTCCATGACTCTCACTCATGACTAGGAACAGCTGAGTTCACAGTAGGAGTATTTCCTGCAGGACCAAGCCCATGAAAGCTTCCTCAGCTGCAGTACAGCAGCAGGGCGAAAAGTGCTTGAAGGAGATTGTACTTGTGTTACAGGAACCATCAGTTACAGAAGAACAGAATGGTCCTCATGGAAAATCTGTGACCCCAAACCTGCAAACCACAATATCCCACTCTGAGTGCTTCTAAACAAAAAACATCATCCAGTGAGGTCAGTTGTACATTAATGTATATAGCTACCATTTGCCAGGCACACAGAGGTTACCAAGGAAAAAACATCTTCCATTCAATATTTCACTGGAGTGTAATGCCAAGTTTTCAATGTATTTCAAAAAGCTGCAGCAATAGGCAGGAATACAGGTCTGAGTTACTCAGGCTTTGTGCCACACTTTGAACACTGACATCTCCTCAGAGCAGCATCCTGCTCCCTCTAAAAATCCTTTGCTACATTTCTTTCTCATTTTTGATGTCTGATTAGCTTAAGAATTTATCTGATTCTGAGTTATGACAGAAAGAGTATATTTTTAAGTATAAGCCATCACTTCATGGAGCTTGATATCAGAACAGGACTCATCTCCATGGAACAGTTTCATTGAAACTTACATCTTGGAACAGTTTGTCTCTGTGAAGGAAGCACATTGATTTAGTAAATTAGGTCAGGAGTAGCCTCAGTGGTCTAATTCAGAACTATGTTTCATGTGTGTGTGTGTGCTGTCAAATATCATTGTACAGTTAGCCAGACTTGACCAAAAATTATATTATCCATTAATTTCAAAACTCTAAGGTATTAAATACTGTATGCATCATGAATCAGTAAGGAAAAAAAATCAGAATAGCATAATTGTTCACAAAACAAAATATTCCAAAATATTTTTTCAACTTTCAAAATAAAGTTTGTCTATAAAAATCTTATTTTGATACATTAAAAATCTGTGAGGTACATTGAAAACCTTGATGATATTTTGCCTAAACTTGGTATGTCAGTGTTGAATAACCAGTTTTGTACTACAGCAAAATGTGAATCATTATATTTTGTAAACTGGTCCACACTGGGGAAATTATTTTCCTTCATTCTAACCACTCTAAGAGCAGAGGGGGATTTTGAGTCACTAATTTAACCAGCCCCTGAGTATGCACCAGACTGTACCCTGCAGCTGAATACTATGATAGTGCTATGTGCTATGTTTCCATTCCCTCCTGAAAAAAATAGTTTAAACTACATAGGAAGATAACCAAGCACGTAATGCTGATTTTTAAGCTATAAAAGCATCATAACGTGCAACAGAAGATAAGCATTAGAAACTAATTCATAATGAGCAGCTCTTTAACGTTTTTGCTAGATTAAACAATATGTTAAGTAAACTACGGAAAAGATCTGGGCATGGCCCCCTTTGGTCATCCTCTCTCCTCTTCTCAGACTGAGTGCTCCTCACACTAGGTCAGAGATTTTTTAACTGCAGAGCATGCTAAAACAACTTTTTAACAAGGTAGAACACTATTTTCTGCTATACTGGCAACTAAATAAAGGGGAATCAAGTAAGCTCATACTGTTTAAGAGGCAGTTGTTGCTTCTGCAAGGTAATGTGCCCGCAAAAAGGAGAAAGGTAGATCTCATGCCCTCTAGGCCACCACACGTTTTGTGTCTCAAGACACAATGCAGGGTTTACACAGAACAGAGCAGCTGGTGGGAAAGCTCAGCTACAGTGCCAGATCCAGCCCAGCTGGGTGAAGTGGATGCCTCTGCAGCTTTCTTGCTTCACCTTCTGCAAAGAAGGCGCTGCAAGGACAATTCAGGAATGTCTGTACTCACATCTTGTCATGATAGCAATGAATTTCTCTGTATCTATACACGTGCACTGCTCTTTCTCCTTCACTAGAGTAGCACACACTGTTTATTCATCCTATGGCGCCTCTCACAGTGAGCATCTGGAGTTCAAAGACAAATTGACAGTGAGTTCACTTTATGTGTCTATCTAATTTTAACCATCATTTACCTATATTGGCTTCTGCAAGGTACTCAGTTATTAAAAATTCAAATAAAGTCATATCATTGGCGCTTTAAAGAATATCATGGAGACATAACAGTTACACAAAGCAGTAATATACAGCTACATTTATTGCCTACAACCAGAAAAGCCATCAAGAATGAAAAAACTAACTATATTTAAAAATAATAAAAGCTGCACTTTTGCCTATTGTCTCTGAACAAACTTGAATGGGTTGCGGCTTATGACCAATTTAGAATAATTTACCGTTCAGATAGTCTGCACTGGAACAATAAAAATCCCATTTGTTTGGATTTATTTTAACACCAAGATAATCATAGACTAATCACATATGCATCTTTTTCCCTACTGCATAATATATGTTTTCATTTAGGCAAAATTATAAGAATTTTAAATTCACTGGCCTTAGTTGAATAGAAAGGTAAAACAAATTATTTTAATGAATAAAAAAAGCCTTTGGGCCATTGATAATTCAGAACTCTAACAGAAAAAAGGTAATAACATTATAACATGGATTACAATATTGAGCCAAGGAAACAGTCTGGTTTAGTTTTACCCTACTGACTTATCTCTTATTTGAAGATATGCCAATATAACATTAAGCACCAGTGCAGACTTTAAAGTTCAACGCTTCTAAAAAGCTTAAGTCAACAAAGCTCGACAGAAACCACGTGAGTAGACCACTTGAAATGGTCTTATCTGTCCTCAGAGTAAAAATTGCTTTGTAAATTAATAAGTATTTATCCAATATTTATGTTTGAATGCTAGTGGTTACACATCACACTCAGTTGTAGGATCAAGAGGATTGATTTTATGCATATTTTTTTCAATATCAGAATTTCCTAGGTTGCTTCTCATACATCAGAGTGGCTCCCTGAGCAAATGAATCAAATGACAGTGCAGTACATGCAGTCCTTGTGAGCAGCACCAGGCTGGCACTGACTGGCAGCAGGAAGGGCGGGCAACCCTGGGGACTGGCACCTGGCAGAACACAGGGAAGCCTCATTCTGTAGGAAAGCCTCCTGCAGCAGCTTCACTGGAAGTAAAACAACACTTTCAAAAGAGCACAAGCAAGGCATTTATCAGAGTGATTGATTTTTTTTAAAAAGCTTTCACTCAGGATTTATGTTCCTCAGTACAGCCCTGCGAGACCATCTGCAGCACTGTCAGAGAAGAGGGAGGAACATCTTTAGTAAGGCCCAGGCACAGCTGTCAGTAGCTGCTCCTTGAGAGGGTCCACTGCCTCCAGGAGCAGATCTGAATGTGGATCAGAGGAGCACAGGAAAGAAGCAACACTCCTGGCCCCTCAGCAGGACTACACAAGCACTTGCAGGTTCCAGCCACAGAGGACAACCTGGATGACAGAGCTGTCAGGAATGGTTGCAGCTTAAATATCTCTTTGCCCTGAACAGCTGGTGGCATGTCAGAAATTCTGAGCAGAGGTTCATTTTACTTTAGATGCTTGCACAACTTAAACATTTCTCTCTGATTTTCCAGGAACACAACAACGTGATGATCATTTCTCCCCCTCATCTCTCATGGGTGAAATCTATTAGTCCTAATTATTTCTTTATTTGCATGTTTGCAAAACAAGTAACAGAAACCATGAAGAATAATGAGTCCTGATATGCAAGAGGACATTAAAATAGCTACACATAATAGATACACATAAAATGCAATGTGTCATTTACTTTAATTAAATTCATGCAAAAGTAGCTGCCTTTCTCCAGCAATTTCTTGCAGCTCAGAGTGCAAAATCAGTTGATTAGCTAAATATGCACTCTTGAATGGCTGCATCATGACAGACAGGTTCACTTGGTGAGTGCAATCCTGGGAAGATGCTGATCTTTTTTTTAGTGCTACTATTCATCAGTAACTGAAGGATAATTACTGTGACTGGCTGAGGAATCTGCTTGCATGAATTTAGGAATTCTGTTAATTATGTAAAATTACTCAATATTTAATGCCTCAGTGTGTAATGAATCAGCCATGAACTACCTAAGTCCTTTGTAATTTACTGCCCAATCTGTCTGAAAGATGGAGCCATAGATAATGGAAGAGAGAAGTTAACTGAAATATTTAGGGTTTGGATGAACTCTCCAGTCAGATTAAAAGAAAAAAAAAAAGCGCTTTGGTCCTTATCTAGACGTTGAAGTGGTAGATGTTTGAAAACTTCCCAAGGAGGAAGGCAGAGTATACAGAGCAGGGACTGACAGAAATAAAAGGAATTTCAGGGCAAGAGAGTAGACATGCTTTAACTGGTGGTTTGGCTGTGGAAGCAGCTGAGATAGAGACAATTACTGCAGAGAGAAGTAAGAAAGGGGTGATGTCCAGCAGGAGATGCCATTTGAACAAAAGGATATTGGGAGGGTAGAAGAGGACAGCGGTCTGTGGGTTTGTATCTAACTATGAAGGCAGATTTGTGAGCTCAGAGGGGAGCTGTTCACAACCAGAGCCATGTCCACCCCACGAGTGTCTGAGCTGAGAAGAGCTGCCACGGACCACAAGAAAAAACAAAGAGCTGAGTTGCACCTAGACCAAGAAAAAATTAAGGAATAGGTAGATGTAGCACCTGTGGGCTCAAACACAAAATCACCGTAGACATCATGGACCACAGATGGGATATGAGGCTAGGAAGGATGGCATTTGCCATCGCTCTCCTTATCAGCAGGAGCAAACAAGAGTTCAGTTACCAAATTAGAAGAATTTAATGTTCCATGCAATTTAAATTCCTGTTTTTCAGATCATTAACTGTTTTCTAGAGGACAGAAAACTCTGATTAAGCTCCATTTCTACACTGTAATATCAAGCTATTTTTGAGTGCATAAAGATGATTTTGAGGATACTGTCACTATAGAAACTAGTGCTAAGGAAGTTGTCCTCTATTTCCCCACTAGGGAAAGGAAAGAAAATGCTCTTTATTAGCTGGTAGAAATGGATGTAGTTACATTTAAACATTTTTCTCCTGGTTCTCTTTAACTACTTTTGTATTTGACAATACTACCTTCAAAAAAAGCTTCCATTACCTTTATTTCAGTCTTCAGAAAAAGGATTTTTCCCTTTTTCCCCTGCAGGTCCGTGTGCTGGTATGCTTGTGTGTAACTCTGCTTGTGTGTGACTGTGCTTGTGTGTGTCCCAAGTAATAGACATCACAAAAAAAAAAAAAAAACCAACACAAAATCCTTTTAGACTGAAGCTGATGTTGTCTAAATAACATTGTCTAACGTTGTTAAATAACATGCACTTTTGGACATGGGAATTCCCAAGATAATCTTCCTTCCACAAAGCTCAAATTTGTCCTCATGCATAATATACAAATTCAGTCAAGATGAGTAATAGCTTAGGAGAAGAATAAAACTGAGGAAATCACGTCTTAAAATATGATATTACTATGCATAGTATAGTAAAACCCAGACGGTCCAAGCCACTTGCCCCCCTCACCATTTTGTGCTCCAGTTGTCCTAGAATCTATATGTATACATCATAAATATATTTCTTCTAAAACAATTTTGTTTCAGTACACAAGCACTTTGGAACAATCCCACAGTTTGTGTGTTCCATACTACCTATAATGTAAACACAGACTTCATTTCTCCTTGCAGGAAAGCTGGTCTGTTTTGTGAAGAAGGCATTTATGAACCATTTACACGCAGATCTGAGCACCTTGCTGGCCGCTCCTGATGCTGCAGCTCTCTCAGACATGACACAATGAATGGTCCGCAGGATGGTGTGAGAGCAGGAAGGGGTGCCAGGAGAGTCTGCACTACAGGCTCTGGTGTGCCACCTGGGTGCCCAGTCCCCTGGGAAGGGTGACTGCCACAGCCCAAAGGCAACACACCACCACTTCTCCAACTGCCCCCATGCTCTGCCTGCTCCAAAGAAGCGCTATTGACTCACTCTACAGCAAAGGCCAGCAGACTGTAACCCACAGGTGCTCTGCACTCAGCATCCGAGAGCCACAGACCACACAATCCCCGCCCTGCTGAGGCAGCCCAAGTTCTAACCTTAGCTTTGGCATGGGAACAACTGGGAGGCAAATCCCCACGTCATGCACAGCCTGAATGTAGCTGTTGTTCCATGCACAGATCCCCTCCTAGCCCATTGCATAACAGCATACAGATCCCGTACGGATGTGGGGGCAGCTCTGTGCTTCAAGGATTTTACTCCAAAAGTGTCTGTCAAGGACACAATCACTGAAAAGGCGTATTTGCCTTCTTTGGGAAATGTCTGTGAATGAATGAAGACTGATTGGAAGTGAACAGAATTTCAATAACTCAGACTTCCAAAGACCAGCCTCCCCATTTTTTATACCAACCATTTGTCTTTTCAGAGCAAGGAGTTCAACAAACATAGAGCCACTCTAGCACTATACGAACATCAAAAAATATCTAAGGCAATAAGAAGGAGCTGACTAGCAGCAAGGAATGTTCTTGTCTCCTTCCAACAGACAGTCCTGGGTAATATTATCAAGAGAATTCAGAGCTGATCCGTTTAGTGCTGCAACCTGACATACTCAGTTTAACTTAGTTTTCTAAAATGCTTAGGTCAATTAAAGTCCCTCAATTTTCCTTAAGTATTCCTGAGAGCATCTACAACACTTACAACTTATGATTATTGTTTTTTGTTTTTTCTATTTTACAGGTTTCCTTTTCTTTACATAGAATTTTCATGTCATAGAGCACTAATACAGCACAAGGAAATAGTGCAGACCACTTGCTGCCAAAACTGCTGCTCCTACATAAATATGAATTGAGTGAAAAAGTCAAAGTTGACTTGACCAGGAGAAAATAAGAGATTAGGTTGTGAAATCATGCAGTAGTATTATTTTATATAATACAGAAAACTGCATTGCACTCAATATATAGAAGAGTGACAAAAGCAGCTGCAGTGCTTTATGATAGACCTGAAACCATCCATACAAGAAATTAAATGGCCTACTGAAATTCGATTGAAATCTGTTCTTTATTCACTGCCAATATTGTGTCAATAACACATGCAGAATAAAAAGCCACTATCCTGAGAGCTACAGAGCCTTCTTAGCTCCAGGAGAAAAGTGATGAAATACACCAATTGGTCCTAACAGATTTTTTTAAAAAATATTTTGGAATATTTTAAATAATATTTGATTCTGAAAGTAGCAATGCTTCACTAAAGAATCTGCTAAAGAAAATTTTGTCGACAATGTCACAGGCAATGCTCCAAGCTCCCTCTATGACCTTCTACTGCTCCCCCTGAAGCTAAATAAATAACTTGGTATACAATTTACACAAGCAGGAAAAAAAGAAAAGTGAGACTAAATAAGTAAAAGTATGCATAATTATTTCCAGCGGTATAAATTATTTTAGAAGGCACAAGACATCAAGATACTACCTACACAGTCTATACAGCTGGCCAGAGTTAAAAGATTTATTGCTGTGACTCTAGAAGAAAAATATTTTATGATTATAGAATGCTGAATATGGAGTCTTTTACAACTCATAGACAACACTAAACTACTAAAAGCTAAATATGCATGTCATTAATGAAGTATTTTATGCTGTAAAATGATAACAAACATTCATAAATTAATGGGAGCTGGACTGCAGTAGTTAATGGACTACAACCTGGGATTTCCTACTTGTATGCACCACAGCTCTTACAGATCATTTGTTCTCACACAAATGAATATGTTAACAAATGAATATGTTACCCAAACCAATGACATTTTATCATGATTAGCACTTGTACCAAATAAAAAAATCCCCATTAGCATAATACTAATGCTGTACTTTCAAACAAAGGCTAAGGAAATCTGCAGGAAAAGCGTGTTTGTTCCAAAGCTGTGCTATTTTCAATTACCTGTTTGTGCACACTGACATTTTCTTTCTGAAATTTGTTTTAATAGAGCCCAAAGTAGCAATTTAAAACTGTAATGCACAAATCTAAATAGAGCTGAAAATACCCCAAGGCATTCATCGAGGAGGAGGCTTTTCAAAATCAAATGATAAGCCTTTGGCAATCAGGACATCCACAGGTTGAACTCAATGAATGAGGACAGTAGCAAATGATGGGCAAAGGGTTGCACAGCTCCCTCCATTTGAAACTGTATTTGACCACGGGGCAACAGCAAGATGTGGAAATAAATTTCCATCAAAATTGGGGATCATAACAGGCAATCACATCAAGCTAGGCTGCGACACTTGGAAAGCACAATTACTGGAATACCTGGAAGTGAAAGCAGTGTGGTGTTCAGCAAAAGACTGAACAGAGAAAACACACATACTGGGTTCAAAGCTAAAAAGTGCTGTTTTGTTGAACAACAGGAATCTAATGCTGGTCCTTCTATGGTCAGAAACTCAAAGCATATACTGTTTCTCTAATTTTGTCTTATAAAAGGTATCAAAAGGCATAAAAGAGTTTGGACTTGTGAAAGACCTTGGCATCAAAAGAATAGATGATGAATCACTAAACTGTACTCAATCTTCTGGTAAAATATATACAGCAAGAAGAGAAAAAAATACAAGGAAGATTTTCATACTATTACGATTCTAACCTTTCCAAGTCTGAGTAGTTTTAGAAATATTCTGAAACTGAAACTTACTGTTCAGGATGAAAATACTTGCATTTAGCCTCTTAAATCAAATATGGATTTTTATTTTGAATTTTGTGCTCTTAAACACAGTCTACAAGTTCAGCTTACTTTTGTTTCAGGATTTGTGTTTATTTTCTTCCTTTTTTACTCAGAAAATCATAGAATATGCTGAGTTGGAAGGGACCCATCAGGATAATCAAGTCCAATGCCTGACCCCAGCCAGGACACCCCAGGAATCACACCATGTGCCTGAAAGTGTTGTCCAAACACTCCTTGAACTAAGGTAGGCTTGGTGCTGTGACCACTTCTCTGGGGAGTTATTCCACTGCCCAGCCACCCTCTGGGCAAAGAACCTTTTCCTAATATCGAACCTAATCTTACCAACACAGCTTCAGGCCATTGCCTCAGGCCCTGTCACTGGTCACCACAGAGAAGAGATCAATGTCTGCTCCTGCACTTCCTCTCATGAGGAAATTGTCGATTGCAATGAGGTCTCCCTCCAGTCATTGGGATTACCCAACACATAAAAAACGAGGAATGCCTCTTTTTGTCCAGAGGCATCCAAAAAGAAAACAGTCTCATAGAAATCTAGCAGAAATATTTTCATTTCTGTTTTTATTGACAGAAAGATTTTCTTTAGGCAAAGTGAATTGTTTTAATGCCTTCAATGATTGGCAGGGTCTAGAGAAAATGAAGACACATCCTTCTCAGGGGACTACAGTGGGACGACAAGAAACAGGTACTAGTTGTAGCAAGGAAGTTTCTGGTTAGATGTTGGAAAAAACATGACTGTCAAGCACTGGAGAAGTCTGAAAAGGGAAGTTACCGGAACTGTTAAAAATCTTAATGCACAACAGTTTGAGCAACCTGATGCAAGGTGTCCTTACTTTTAATGGTGGGTTGAACCTGCTAACCTCCAGAGGCCCTTTCCAGTCTATTCTACAATAGAATAATTCTACAATATGAGGTTATCAGACACAAGCTAGACACAAGTATAACTGAAGCTGGCTCCAGAAGAAATTAAATGTGCTTTCTTTAAAGGCCACAGCAGCAACATTTCTACAAAGCTCACAACATGTTTTCTAGTTTCCTTTGATATCAAATTCTGAATAAATTTATGATTTTTGACTACAAAACACGCAACTCCACAAAATACTGTTTCTTCAAAAATCATTTAATTAACTCTGCTGTTTTGATTGTTATTCCTTTGAAATAAGAATTAATTTTATTTATAAGCTACAGTTTTTTCAAGCTAGCCAGTGAATTTCGAAGGAGTTAGAAACATATCCATGTTGTGGTATTCATGAGAGATACTAGAAGACTTTAAAAAAAATTAGCTCCATTTATGTTTCTGTTTATAATGTTTCTGCTTTGAATTCAGAGGGTTTTTTTTTACTAAAGCAGACTATGAAACAAGACGAATATCCTGCCTCCCACAGTGCAGTGTTCCTTGCCTGTGCTATTAAATGTGTTCTTTGGAGTTCTAGTTGTAGAAACATCTACTTGGGTAATGAATGATTTGTATAAATTCATTATTTCTTGTTAGGATCCCTACAAGTCATAAAATTCAAGCACCCAATATAAGATTTGACTGGCCTTCTTCAGGTCCTAACTAAGCATTTTCTCCAACCATATCTGTATCCTCAGGACAATGTAATGTGAATGAGTCCCCATGATTTTGGGATTCAGGTCATCAGGTGTTAACAAAAGTGATGCAACCTGAATCCTCCGAAGAATGAGACAGTACTGCCAATTACGAAGCTGATCATGCCTTCTGATTCTGAAAAAACTGGGGGCCGGTGGCTAAAAGGGCTAAAAGATCAACACTCTCAGTGGAGGAAAGATCCTGAGGTAAGAGGATCCTGGAGATCAGGGAGGTGCATGGAAGCAAATGGTAGCGATCCCCAGGGATCTGGTCACCAACAGCTGAGACAGGTCATCAACAGCTGGGCAGCTGCAGGGCAGGAACGGACACAACTTTCTGACCCACCTTTCCAGAGCAGCAGCCATCTCTCTGCTGGGAGGAGAAGCTGAGATTTGTGGAATATAGCACTGAGGGGAATGCAAGAGGTTGCATGAGACAAACAAATATAATCTTGCTCTTTTTTAAATAATTCGCAGTATCCACATCCTCTCTGGGATGTTTTACACTCTGCCTCACGCATGACAGAGCCCACAAATAATAATGAATATAGGCAGCCAGAAAAATGGAAGGTCTCTATCTTGTCCTCAGTCATCTTGTTTGTCATTTCACTATGCCCTTCAGGCTATCATGGGCCTCTGAAGCCATGTAGGAGGACACAATACTCTGTAGTGCACATGACAGCACAGATCACATTGCATCCAATGTAATGTCCAATGTAATTCCCCACTTTCTGTAGCTGATCTGGACTCAAAAGTGAGGATGGTTCCATTATGCAAGTAGAAACCAAAACCACAGGTAACTGGCTGCACCTCTGAGATAAGTCACTGGCATCAATTTTAGGGAGCTGTTTTCTTACAAAAGGAGAGCAACCTGTTACTGTTTTAAGACATGCAGAAAAACAGCAACGCTAAGCAAGAGCAATGGGAAAAAATAAAGAAGAAAGCAGAAAAAATACAAGAGGCAATACATTCAGAAGAATGAATAAGGGAAGCTGGCACGTGGGAAGTTCATCCTTCCATTTCCTAAAAGCTGGTTAGTCCACCTGTTACCTTTTCTGTCTGCCCCCCTGGAAAGGGCAGACAGAACTGAAAAAGATTTACAAGTAATTGAACGTGGTCTCTGTACCAGAGCTTCAGGATTTTTTCATATACCAAGACCAAATAATTTGAAGGTACAGTATACAGAGAAAGGAAATTACACAGGAAAACACCATCACCTATACACTAATTAGTATTACTCAGACCCAGAAGTCAATGTTCTCTTATTCTTCATTTTTTTTCCCATTTGTGACAGAGTTCAACTGGCACATAAATTAATCTAATGGAAGCCAAGCTGAATGGCTACTGTTGACCCTTCTGATTAATCAGATATTTCAGCCAATAAGATGTATTACAACTTCACAATTTACTTGTAACAAAGAGCCTCCTCTCCTGAAGGTATAGTTCTGGCAGTTGCCACTAAGTGTCACTGTTCACATAGCCTCAAAACCCATATCATCATGCAAATAAAACTGGGCTTGGGGAAGACCCTCTATAGTTGGGTGGGTTTAGCTGTAGAAGCCTCACAGGTGACATTCTCATGTCACCAGAGCCATCTACTGACGATGCCCCAAGCCGGGCCAGTTTGTATCTTAGTCTGGAGGCTGTGACAGATCTCCTGTGAAACAACACTGAGAAAGGATCACAGCTGTTGGAGGAAAGTACAAACAGTGGATACCAATTGGTGAGCAAGAAGTTTAACATGCAACGCAAGAAACTCGAGGTGAGATACTTCAAGTTCGGTAAAGAGCAGCTCTTCACACCCCCTCTCCATTGTAACCAAGTGCAAGAACATTTCTAGCCTGTTTCACAGGGAAGGCAATCTCAGGTTAGCTGAAAATGCCAGCCATCACCATCCTGCTAAATAGCAGGACCCAGCTGAGCACTAGTTTGGATAACGAACCCAGCAGTTTGTTGAGGCAAATAGGCTAAGCTTTCCTTGGGAATGCAGTTCATATACATTAGCAGAATCTGTTCTGGAAGTTCAATTAATTCCTAGAAATCAGATATAACCAATAGAAAAATTACATTAATGTTTGACCATCTAATTTCAGAACTGGTGTATGTGTGAACACAAATAAGATTCACAAAGCAGCAAAACTAGATACCACCATCAATCAAGCTTCAATATTCTCAGCATTATCAGTCTCCCTCCTGTAGGACCTGTGAATATGAAAGCACATAGGCTACCTTCAAAATCCAAGGTGGGAAGTTTTCCAAGCGACAAGGTCCCAAGTGCCCTAGGACTTGTGTGTGAGGGCAAGGCTAATAAAGAACAGCCTGCTGTTAGCTTTCAAAGTTTACATGTGTTCATCAGTAGAAATAACTTAACCAAAAGATCATCTTTGCCTTTTGGAAATCTGCTTTGAGTAACTGAATCTATGAAAAATTATTTTCTTATCATCTAAAGGTAGTGACAGAGCACAGTTTCAGCAGAGCTCAGAAAAGTACTGGTAAGCAAAATTAGGAATTTGGATCACTTATCACTTATAAGGAAAGGAAAGGTGAAGAGAAGACCGTGGGTGGAATAGTTCAATGACAGAAACGTGGCTGCATTTTATGATTACAAGATAATTTGGCTGGAATTTTGAGACCTGGTTGCTAATGATGGGCAACCAGTAACAGATTGTCAAAAAGGTTCAGGGAACTAAAAATATTAGGAAGACTGGATGAAGGGAGCCCAAGTCTCCTCCTGCTCCAGGGGAGTCCCCAAAGACTATGCTGTTGGCTGTTCTATGATTGACCTTGGGCACTCTCATGCTCTCCAAACTGGAGTAGCACAGCACTGACTTAACTATGAATACCCAAAGGGAAGATTTCTTATTTATCACCCTAGCACTAGAGTGATCTCTGTGCAAAGGTCAGCTCTTGGTTCTTTTAACCTTTTTTCCTTTGTATTTTTCCTTCATCATTTTACATGGGTTGACCTCAGTTTGAGCTCCCTTTTCATCAAGTAAGGTGCTCATCTACACAGCTGAGAGTTTGGGATTATGGCAGGTGACAAAGTGTGAGGGCTTTCATTGCCAAACAGGACAGGAACTCTGGTACTGGACAGCAGCTACCAAAGATTTTGGTATAACACAGGGTGATTTGACTGGCTTTTTTGCCTCATTAGTATAAAACTTTCGGTTTTATACTAATGAGGGAAAAAATGTCATATTAAAAATAAACAAACAACAGAACCCTCAAAAACTAACAAACAAAAACAAAACCCCCCAAAACCACAAAACTCTCTCTCACCTCTGTTGCTCCTCCAGTCAGATATGGTAAGAAAAGAAATCTCTAATAACTAGAGAAGCAAACACTCAGCAAATGGTTAGCAAATAGATATGATTTCATTAACTATACCAAAGAACATGATAAATAAAACACGTAGTCATCTTCCAGACTGCTCTCTTATCTGAGCAAGAGTTTAAAAAAGATGCCTATACACAGTTATTGGTTTAGGCAAAGTACAGAACATTCTCCAATATACTCCTGTAGTGTGTGCAAAGACATTTTAGCTTGTGCAAGCTAATCAATCCCTCCCGTTAGCAGATTGAGCTGTGTTTAGTAGGTCAGAGAAACACTGCAATACTATTCTGTAGTCAGAGGAGACACCTCTGAAACAGATTTTAAAATTTCTCAGGTCATTTTCTTCTACTCAGTCAGCAGACACCTCTGATTTATAGACATTTCAGACCTGAATCAACTATTTCTATTGAGAAGAAAATTATTAGAGAAAACAATGAAAACATCTAACAAGTGATTTGGGTAGTTGCTTATACAGGTGAAGAATAAAACAAGTTCAGCTGCAAATGCTGGAATTAAGAATGATGATAGATAAATCTTCAATAAGCTTTGTTTCTAAATCCTGACCCTATTTTATTTCCTCAGATGCAAACTGAAAAGCAGAAGTCATGTCTTTCCATCGACACACACAAAGCTTGGAAGTGCATCGCCTCTGCCATTTGTCCTGACAAACAGAAACACCTTTCTTCAGCATAGCATCAGTAACCTTTACTCTATTAATACTATTGGGATTCATAGAAATATTGACACTGCACTACAAAAAGAATGAACAGCAAAATGAAACCCACTGCAGCATACAGGATTTACTTGGGATTATTGCTATTTTCGAGGAAAAAAAATAGAGACACAGATATTTGCTGCTCATGAAGACTTTACATTCTGGTTTCTTTTTCTCCCAGTTTCCAAATAGCCATACCCAATTTCTCATCAGGGATTTGGATTACTGTAAATTTACTGTCAGCAGTACTACAGTACCACTGACACAGCAGTGAATACAGCATCAAATGCTACAGCAGAAGGCAATTGCAGCAATTTACATACAACTTTGTGCTCACTTCTACTGGCACGTCAGACATTTTAAGCAGAGGTAGCCATCCTGCAAACATGCAGGAATGTGGCCCCAGAGGAGAGTTCAGTCCAGCAGCTATTGTTATTCATCTTGAAAAGTACAAGATCCCATCTGTTCCGTATTCAGAGACACCCCTTCAGACACACAGACACATCTTTCTCACTAGCTTAATATTTAGATGAGCATCAGAGTTTCAGGAAGAATTCTTTGGTTCCAGTTATTCATTTACTATGGTGGCTGGCAACTTTTGTCACAACATACACCAACTAACAAGCCCATCATTTTGATGAAAGCAGTAATTATCTCTATCTGGAGTCTACTAGGGGATTATTTTTATTCTGCCCAGTAGAATAAAAGCTTGCTGAGCTTTCTAGGTACACACTCATTACAATTTTTTCCCCCTAACTTTAAATCTGTCTTTTTTTCTCTCTCTCTCATTTACCTGTTAGGTTTGTTCTTTTCCTTATCTTTGTATTTAAACCTGACCTTTCCTATTCTGTCACAATGTTAGATGTGTTCTTTGTCTTTATTTTATTACATTCTCTTTCCAAGGCTTTTCACCTTTTGCAGTTCAAGGTTTCTCTCAACAAATGAATGCTTTGAATGCCTTGAGAGATGAATATCAGCATAATTAATATTGGTAATGGCAGGTTTATCGTTTGGGATTTTTTTGTTGGGATTTTTTTTAGTTTGAGTGAAAACTAGTTACGGTGAAAAGAAATTTACCCTTCTGGCATGCTCTTCATTAAGGCCACAGGCACTTTGTTTTTCTCCGCTTGGTTTTAACCGATTTCAGACTCAGGAAGAAGTCCAACAGTCAGGATGAAAAACCAGATAACAATTCCAAGGTAAAGGATGGTGGAACACGCTACTTGAAAGATTAAACAAAATTAAAAATGTTAACCCAGCAAACAAACAAACAAACAAACCAAACCCAGAAATGCAAAAATTGGTATACTTTATGTGAATATGATTTTTCAAGCCACAATACAATAGAGAGTTATCTCAGCTGTTACCAAACGAGCTGGGTTTAGAGGCATACCAGCCAGATTTGCTAAATCTAGATTGCTTCCCTCAAAACAGTGATTCACAGTCATGTTTCTCATTCTTTATTTTTAGTAATGTCAATACTAAAACCTTGCACTGACTCAGAACAGCTTGCTGGAGCCACTGGGTTGTCCAGGCTGTCTAGAATTGAGATCAGCTTTCTAAACTCTGCTGAGATATTTAGTTCCATTTAAGGTTGCTGCAGTTTGGAATTTCTTGGGTCATTTGGTTTTATTCTTGTGCACATGAACATATTTGTAGTGCTTTAGGTTGGGGAGGAGTTAAGTGCAACTATGTGTTTCATCTAGTGACAAAGATGAAAACACCGAGAGCCATGATTTCTTTACTATAGAGAAAAAATATGAAGGGAAAGAAAAAAGAATATGCCACAGTTTACCATACCATAAGAACTCTGGAAATTGTTGAAAATTTCTAACACATTTCCTATGCAGATGAATTTCAGCATTTCACAATGAATTTGGAAAAATCTTTTTGGGACCAGGAATATTTTCCTTATAGAATACCAGTTAACATGTTCTACCAAAGGAAATCAGTGACAGCAGTTGTCAGTGAGAGCAGGGAAAAGGACTGCGGGTAAAATTAAAGAAAAGTGTACAACAGTATGGAAATTACAGGGGGAAATGTGGTCTCTACCCCCTGGATGACACAGTTGAATGCATGTCTGACTTTCCACACACAATACAATCTAAGGGGACTCAATGGAGGGTGGAGCAAAGTGGCGACACCTCGGCCAGGCTCTGTTAAAATCCTTGCAGAGGAGGGAGCCCCGTAACACATTTTAGCTGATTCTGAATGGATTTCTGATGTAGAGTGTACTGCTTTGAAATCAGAAAATCAGGTGTTCAAGTCATTATTAGCCTTTGAGAGGGATAGAGGAGAAAATTGGGAATACGAGTTGATAAACTTATGACTGAAAATTATCAACTTAAAATGAGGAATAAGCACCTTAAAACTGAAGTTGACAACCTTAAGGCTCTGCTTGCTGCAGCTGGGCACAGAGAAAAGCTTTTGCTGAAGAAACAACCTCCTGTCTCAGATAGGTGGCTCTGCAACTCAGTACTTTATACAGACCCTGAGGCTTGGAATGGTGATATTTGGTATGATAATGATGATGAGACCTCAGAGAACCCTGACTCCAAATCTGATGAGGGTAGCAATGAGATCTGCACTACTGTGCACTCAATTCCCTGGTCTCTGACAGAGCTGGCAAAATTGCAGGAAAATTTATTCAAGGAAACCAGAAAACGCTGAAGGTGAAAAGATGTTTATACAGACTCCTGATTCTCTTGACATTAATGGAAATATAGGAGGTGATCCCTGTGATTACAAACCAGGGGAAAATGATTCTTTATATCCTTCAAATTCCTATGTGCATGAAGCCAGGTGTCCTCTAAAAACTCAGGATGGATTGGGGGAGCCTACCCGAAAAACAACTCAATTCAATCCAATTCAAGTGCCTTATTCACGAAGGGATTATGGCCATAAGCCAGGAAAGACTGAAAACCAGCAAGTGGAATCTTCTCAATGTATACAAAATAGCCCATACATTTGGATTCCAGTAGGTTCTTGTCAACATTTAATAGCATTTCTAATAGATAGGGGAGCACAACCTTTGATACTAATGTAGCAAGATTACAAGAAGCTGGGTGTACAACTGGGATGGCAAAATATTAAAATCACAGGAGTAAACAGAGCAAGTGTTATCTGCTGCTAACATTAATTTATGGCTCCTGGGTGAGAAGCAGACGTTGGCTACTCATTTTGCAATTAAAGATCGCAAAGGCTAATCAATCACAAAGGATCTGAGAAAATCTTTTATGTGACAGTGGTACACTGTATGTGCTGTTGCAATACAAGATGAGTCAAGTTTATGTTATGTATGTGAAGTGTATGTCAAGTGTATGTTATGTATACTTAAACTGCATGTTTAAGTTATGTAGAAACATACAGTTATCTAAACCAACATTATTAGTCCTAAACCAGTCAGGTTATTGGGAGAAAGCTTTTAATATTCTAATACGTAAATCCTTTTTTTTTTTGTGAATTCTTTACAGAGAAAGAAATTTTAAAAATCTATTTGTCCACTCACACACATGCACACGCACACGCCTTTTATTCTGCCTGCTTTGTATCAACTTTAAGAGGTTATAAAAAGAGAAACATGATGTGAAAAGAATCCACAAGTCATACCCAAACCAATGAGCTTCATGCCTCAGGCTCAGGTGACCTCAATACAATCTGAGGCTAGAAGACACAGATATCAAACATATCAGATATTCTGAAATAAACTTGCCCCACCGAGCAGGCTTCAGTTCAAATCACTGCTTTCACAGCAGTAAATTAATATCCCAGTCCTATTCTCTTGAGAATTGCATTTTGCAGGATATGCATTTTTACCCCACAGCATTTTGCAACATAAATGCCAGAAGCCTCTCACAATGAACAAAAAATACAGGCTCAGGAGCCTAATATTCAAATTCTGTCAGTGCTTTGTATGCAGTCCTATTTGAAACACCCTTTTTAGCCCACAGTGATTTGTAACTTGAAAATTATTTTTCTTAACTAACAGAAATGCAACGTACTGTATTCCTGATTATTGTGAGAGATTGTTTTAGGAAAAATATGTAACACTTCTTCAGCATGGAGGTCCAGCGGCAGAACAGGACAAGATCTTGCAGCATTTTTCCATTGCAGCAGCAGGAGGGTAACAATAAAATGAAAGAGAAAAGAAACAGCTACTCAAAGAGGAATTTCAACTCCTCTTGATACAACATCATTTCTAGGTACTTAAAAGAAACCTTGAGTGAAGTTATGCAGCCTTGACTAAACATCAGAGGTAGCTACATTTCTGTATGACAACAGGTCTAAGTCTGGAGTTATCCATGGATACCACCCACGTTCTATGTTATCAGTATTTTGTATGAGGAGCTTTCTCAACCATCTGAGAAAATGGCTTTTAGTTGGCAATGGCTACATCTGATTTGCTGCTGGCAAAAAGATAACGAGTTTGGTTTTGGCAGAGAAATTACTGCAATGTTCCTGTTGAAGACATGAAAAGGTATACTTGGTACAGGCTAAAAGAAGTTCCTGATCTGACTCAGACTATTTATAGATCTCTATTCCCTGTGCCAATCTGGGATACCAAAAATGGAAGAGGGCACTTTTTTTAAAAAATTGAGCCTGGGCTGATCATACAAATTAACTAGTGAATTATTACCTACTAGATGAAATAATATCCAGGGTGAGTTAATTCCAGGAGGATGTCAAATACTAATGGATCTTATATTCCTCAACTCTTCTTTGCTGGCCAATGAGACTATTTGCTCAATAACTGGACTGTATCCAATAACTGCCTAAATATCATGGCAAAGCATGTATTCATGAGGCTCCTGAGCAATCTCTGCCTTATGTTATGATGGATACTACACTAAAGGATAGCATGAAATCAAAATAAGTGAGCAAACCCCACCTAAGGTGAATGCATGAGAGGTTCTTACAGTGCCCTCTGGTATCTAGCAGTTCACACTGGCCATATTGTTGTTGCACAAGATGAGATGTGGTTGTACATCATACCTTCACAGATCCCAATTTCTTTGGAAGGAAATCTAGGTTGACAGCTATGGTAAACTTCTCTAAGTCTCCCACTTGACTTGATGAGAGAAGGCGTCTACTGCAGAGTGTACCTTCCTCACAACATAGGTAGAAGGTGTCTTCTAAATTTTATGCACCACTAATAAAAAATCCTATTTTAACATACAAATCAGTGGGGGAGAGAAGCTGTGGCTAAGGCTTCTTGGTATGAGTCCTGCTCTTTCATTATAGACTTCTTGGGAGATGAAACATGGTAACAACTCAGGAGCTGTGTCTTTCCAGAAGTGAAGGTTTTCTAGGTAATGTTGACTCTCCTCAGAATTTAATGATTTAATGGCTGCCTTTCCTTTAGGGGGCGTGTCACTGACCCCTGTGACCAAAAAACAGAGGAAATATCCACTTAGGAAACCAAAGGAAACATCAACAGTAATAAGTTAATGCTATTCTCCAGAATGGTCACCCCTCCCGCAAAGAGCAGCTAAATATTAAAGGACAAACAAAACAACAAAGCAGCTTTTCTCACTCCCATTGATCCAAAAGACAGCACTCACTAAACCTTCAAGTCTATTTTGTGTCTCCTGCAGAAAGTCTGCTGTGAAAGAAATGGAGTTTTATAATAACAATTTGGAGCCTTGGGGGTTCAGAGCATCCTCTCATTCACATTACTGCTGCCTTACTACCCTAATGCATTTTCATGTGTATCCTAATCAGTTCATTTACTGTTTGAATGCTATTTTTGATGCCAGAAAGAAATATCTAAGTAGAACACTGCAAAAGTTCTCTCTTCATTGGGAATGATGAAAATCCTTCCACAGTTTTCAGACTCTATTATAAACTGCATCTGATAATATGAAAGCTCTATCTCCTAGCAGTACATTGGAAAAATTAGCTTTAAGCTCTACTTGCTCATAGGATTTAATATGGGGTTTTATTTTTTAAATCTGACATGTCAAAAGAGAGATGACAGGTAGTGCAAGGGACAAAGAAATTTCCTGCAGAAGGGAATTGAAAGGAACAATATCTGGAACTTAAAAGAAGGGTAGAAAAGTGGGAATATTTCAAGAATAGCAGAAAAGCATCATTATTATAAGCATGTGGAACATGAAAGGGAATTGGACAGATGTCAGGTGGGAAAGAGAGAAAATTCCTCTTACCAAGCCATTTGCTCATGGGTGCAACAGAAAAATAGCCACTAGACAATACTTAAACATTTTGGTGGTATTTAGTAGTCACTTTAAAAAGTATTTGACATGAGTTCTGTGTGATAAAGTTTAATTTATGGTATCTAAAGGCTTTGAATTAGTAAGAAATGTTTTCTTTTGAGATGTATTTGGTTTATTTTGTTGAAAAGAGTATTGTTTCTCATTTATGTCCTGTCTATTACTGAAGTTCTTAGTGGCTTCTTTCATTGGGTGTTGTGCACTAGAGCACCTCCCCTATTACAAAAGGCTGAGAAATTTGGGGCTGCTCAGCCTGGAGAAGAGAAGGTTGGATGGAAACCTCACAGCAACCTTCCAGTATCTGAAGGAGGAAAACAGGGAAATCAGTGAGAGAATTTTTGTCAGGAATTGTAGTGATAGGATCAGCAGTAAAATGGGTTCAAACTAAAAGAGGAGAAATTTAGGTTGGATATATGGAATAAATTCTTTACTGTGAGAGTGGTGAGGGACTGGAACACATTGCCCAGGGAAGTTATTGATGCCCTACCTGTGGAGGTGCTCAAGGTTGGATGGGGCTTTGAGCAACCTGGCTCCAGCCATGGAATTGGGGTTGGAACTAGATAATCTTTAAGATCCCATTGAACCCAAATTGTTCTATGATTCTGTGATTCTATGCCCAATACAATGACCTTCCAACCAAGGTCATACCCTATTCTCTGTAATAAAAAAATCAGTGAAGTGACATCTCTAGCTTTCCTATAGCCAACACAGTGTCCCTTACCTTCATATGGAATGGCAGGTTTTTTAGCACTGTCTTAAAATACATCCTTGTTGTGACAATTATAATAAAATGCTTTCTTATCCTTTCCTTCACAAATCAGAAGACATCAGCAGTGATCAGTTTTTCAGCCCCACAGAGGTGCACAGGACACTACACATCTGTGAGTGCAGTAATGCAAACTGCAACACAATGGTTGAGCACTTGCCCTGCTCAATTTAACACAATAAAATATTTTTTTTAAGTGAAAATGGTTGCAAGATGCATAGTATCTACATTAAAGGAAGCAATATACAAAATCTAAATTTAATTTGTTCTCCTCTGTGTCATCTTCTGAGAACCTTCTGGTTTCAGTCAGATTTCATGTGTTATATGTTGGGGTAGGAAGCTGAAAAGAAGACATGACATTCACCTTCTGCTTCTAATACACAAGGTAATGGAAAATAACAGAAATGTACACTCAGCAATGCATAAAATATTTTCAGTGGGTAGACTTCTGGACTTTGCATAAGGATGGGTGTGTGTATAAGCCACAAAGACATTGCCCATACCAGCAGACTGAAATACAGTACAGTTTGGATGCAAAACTACTGCTAGTCTAAGATAAGCAGACTGTTAATCTCTGTAGTCACTGGAGTTCATCATACCAAGCAGCCATGGATCTATACATATAAGCAATGCAATCTAACTTTAGTGGAAAGACATAACTGAACTTAAAGATCTTGAAAAGAGTGACTTAGTTTGACTGGACAGCTTAAGGACATTTCAGTCAGAATCAGCCCTGATTCTAAAATATGCTAGAAATTCAATTTACAGAAAATAATTTTAAGAAAAACACCTCGGAGAAAGCTTTAATAAATCATCTTTTAAGTCAGTAGAGATTGTAACTTGCTGTAAAGATTTCATCTCTTATGGTTAAATAATCTGCAGCTGAGAGGAATGCTTTACATTTTTTTTTTCATTTGCAGGATACATCCACCCATATTTGTAAATTTATGTTGTTCAAAAGTAGACACTTTTCACTTTTCATTTATATGTGCATGAAAGACATTTCCATGCAGTTTTTTATTTTTTCCCACAGCTATAGCTGAAGAGTAAGGTAAAATGGCAACTAAAAGCCCATCATAATAGATACATGCTATTTTATATGGTGTTATAATTTATCAGAAATATTTGGAAGTAGACAATACAAGTATATGAGAAAATATTCATATGGTGCATATGAATTATCAATCACTCTTCACAGACAGGATATTTCAGTTTTCAAAGAATAAAAAATGATCCTCCGTTTTAAATAGTGTAAGTTCACTGAAGCTGTATAGGAAAAATCATAGAATGATGAAAAGAACAGCATAATAATTAGGTACACTATAACCCAAATTACACATTATCTATACTGACGAGAGCCTTAGGGATCTGAAGGCTGAATGGGAAGAAAGACTCCCACTTAGAAGTAAGGCAATAATGGAATACTAAAAAGATCATCCTCAGCACTCGTCAGAATGACACAGAAGAGATTTGACAAGAAGCCATGCAGTATCCTCACCATCCACACTGCCTGTGGGCCATATCTTCCAGGTGCGATGACAAACCAGCTACTGTACCACCATACAGTCATCACTCCAGTCCCACCCTGGCTGCATCCAGCCCTTGAGAAGGCACAAAAATGCTGCTCAGCCATTTACAGCCAGCAGTCAGTTTCCCAGGGGGCCTTAGATGTGTACAAAAGATAGGGAAAGCATTAACTGGCTGTGAAGGCTTATGCAAAACTTCACATCAGTCTTCAAGAAAAATTATTCATACTGCTAACTTAGTAGTTCTTGTCATGTTTAGGAGTCACTCAGTTACAAAACAAACTAAAACTGTATGTCTTAGCTGAGCAATCCCAGTGTGAATAACAAATCAAGGATAGTCTCATAAAGTAGTTTGTGAGCAGTCTGTAGGGCGAAAAGGCTCCTGTAAAAGCCCATACTGAAAAATTAAACATAATCAACAACTTCATGAAGAAAGCAGTGCCAAACAGTAGACTACAAACACACAGAAAATAAAACTGGCTCCAATACTTTGTTTCTGGTAAATAGCTGGTCTTTTGCTGTTCTGCTAGTGTGAAGTGAAACTGCAGCTTTGCCCAAAGCTGCTACAGGCTAGTTAGCTACATAAACAAACATAAAAAAAAAAGTGGAACAGTATTAGTATGACTACAGTTAGTAGGAGTAAGGAGTAGATTTCTTCCCCTCTATTTAACTCTTGTGGGATCACATTTGAATAACTGTGTTCACTTTGGGGCTCCTCACTGCAAGAAAGGTATTGGAACACTGGAGAAAATCTAGCAGAAGACCCCAAGATGTTCAAAGGCAGTATCACAAGAGATAAAGGAAGAGGCTGAGACAGTTGTGTCTCTTCATCCTTAAGACTAGACTCAAGACAAGATTTTTATGACTGCCTGATAAGAAGGCACAACCAGATTCATCCTGATGCTGCACTGCAACAGGATAAGAGGCAAAGGACTGAAGCTGGAACATGGAGAATTATGAATTATGATTAGATAAAAAGAAGAAAAAAAAAAAAACCAGAACTTTGAATGTGGTGAAATACTGGGAAACGGGCCAGAGAGGCTGTGGATTCACAATCTGTGGAGGTGTTGAACCCCTGATGGACATGGCCCTGAGCAACCTGACCTGACTTACCACTGAGCATAGGGTTGGACTAGAGGATTCCTGGAGTTCCCTTCCAACCTAAATTATTCCGTGATTCTATGACGTTAAATATACACATAAATAGGAAAAGGGCCAAACATTAACATAGAGAAGTTAGTTACTCAAAAGAACAAATATTGAATCTGTTGCTCGGGAGCAGAAGATTGGGCATTACTATTTGAAGTTATTCAGTGGGCCAAGCATGTAAAGGCAGGTGACTTAGGAGTTTAGGACATACACTAAAGCATACACTAAAGACAGATTTAAGACTTTAGGACATAACACTAAAAATCGTGAAAATGAGTCAGAATTAGCAAGATCTTTCAAAGGAGAAGAGCACAGGCTTTCCAAGTACAGCATTTTAAATGGCTTGTCGCTTTTGGGCCTACATTCTCCCACAAAGACAATCAAGAAAGGTTTTGATGGTATTTGAGAAATCTGCACTATAAATATGTCATTCATCTCAGCTTGTTCTATACACTGGACCCACACAGAGGACAACAAAGCCACTTAAAATCACACAAAAAAGTTTGAGAATAGTTAATGTTTTGTTCTGATTTATGTCAGCTAGACAGAAATTTATACGGGTAGCAATTTAGTCTTTATTCACAAAATGAAAAACATAGGAGAAAACTCTTAAGTACCCAATGTGTACATCATTTTATTCCTAAAATTTTCTGGGTAGGACAGTGAATTGATTGCATCAATATGCAAAAATCAAACAGCTATAACTATCCATTTGAGAACTAAGTTTAATATTGAATGCCTTAGTACGTGAGAATAAATTGTAAATTCCCATTTATTCATCCAGTAAAATAATATTTTACTCATCTTTTGTAATGTGAAGGCAATGAAAATACTTTAATAGCATAGTAAGGAAAGGAAATTACTAAATTATAGTTTTGTTATTAGTAACAATAAAGCCATAACCTGCTGTTCAAAAAAGTAAAATATTATGTTTTTAAAGGTTATCCCAAATGTCATAGTATTAAAGCATAATTAAAATCAATATAAAACCAGAAAAGGAAGGTCAAAGAAGGTGTACATCCCCATCCCTGAAAACAATGCTGGTGAACTGGTAACAACAGATGAGGAGAAGGCTGAGGTACTCAATGAAGTTTTTGCCTTGGTCTTCAATGAAAAGTCTCTTCCCACCTCTTGAGTGGATGGACAGCCAGATAGGGACTGGGGGAGCAAAGTGTCTCCCACCATAAGTAAAAATCAGATTTATGACCACTGGAAGAACCTGAACGTACAGGGAACATAACAATAGGGGACTGTGGAGGACCAGGCACAAGGATGTTTTGTCTCAAACAATCTGACTGTTGTGACAGAAAAGTTGTGATTTAAAGAGGGGGTCCTGCAGAAGTGGGGCAGTGCTGTACTGAGCCAACTTCTGGCTCCATCTGGAGACCTGTGTTCAGTGTGTCCAGGTAGAGTCCTGCCCTCCCACTCATCTCCTGAAGGTTTCAAAAGGCTGCACATGTGCCAAAACATCTAGTTGGCATAAGAAGTGTGCACCAGGTTACTAGAGAAGAAAGTGGATCAGTGCCCCTCCTCTGTCCTCTATTTTTCCTCTCTTTGTCTTATTACCTCAGATCCATCATAGCATCTAAAGAGTAATGATATTATTTGTCCTCTTTCTTCCTATTTTCCTTTATTTGTCTTCTCCCTTGTTTTGTCTGGACAAAGTGCAGCTATCATATTCTATCCTGTACTTCATCCTGAAGGACAGGATGCCATGCAGAGGGACCTGAGCAAGCTCAAGAAGTGGGCCTGAGGGAAAGTCACGAGGTTTAAAAAGTCCAAGTGCAGGGTCCTACACCTGTGTTAAGGCAACCATCAATATCAACACAGGCTGGGGGATGAACTGATCAAGAGTAGCTGGGCTGAGAAGGATTTCGGGGTGCTGGTGGATGAGAGGCTGAACATGACCAGCTATGTGCACTTGCCCAGAAAGCCAAACATGTCCTGGGCTGCACCAAAGCAGCGTGGGCAGCAGGCCCAGGGAGGGGATCCTGACCCTCTGCTCTGCTCTGGTGAGACCCCACCAGGAGTGCTGCACCCAGCTCTGGGGTCCCCGGCACAGAAAGGACACAGGCCTGTTGGAGCAAGTCCAGACAAGAGGCACCATGATCAGAGGGTGGAGCACCTCTGCTATGAGGAAAAGCTGGAAGAATTAGAGTTGTTTGGACTGGAAAAGAGAAAGTTTCAGTTGATCTAATTGTAGCCTTCAGTACCTGAAAGAAGCCCACAAGGAAGATGAAGATAGAAAATTTACAAGAGCATCTAATGACAGTACAAGGGGGAATGGCTTCAAACTGAAAGAACATTTAGATCATATTAGGAAGATCAATATTAGGAAGAAATTCTTTACTGTGAGGGTGGTGGAACAGGTTGCACAGAGAAGTTGTCAATGCCTCATCCCTGGAAGGGTTCAAGGCTAGACTGGATGAAGCTCTGATCAGCATGGTGTACTTGAATATGTCCTCGCCCATGGCATGGGAGTTGGAACAAAGATATCTTTAACTTCCTTTCCAACCCAAGCCATTCTATGATACGCAGATAAACAATATTTTCCTGCCTTATTTTTTTCCATTTTTTCTGCTACAAGACTAAATAAATTCCCCAAATAGCTGCTGTTGAACTGAAAAGAGTTTTGCAATTTTTACTATCAAGGGATTATTATTTATGGGAAAATATTTTGTATTTTGAGGGATAGTCTCTTGGGCTATCACTGTGCTTTTAGCACTGCAGATGTCTCTGAATGTTTCCTCACAGCTAGTTGCTGTAAAAATAAGTATGTACAGATGGAAGTACAGCAAAATGATGCAAAGTTACAGTACCCCAGGCACTAATATTTTATGCACTTTTTAACATTACATTTAAAAATTTTATGAGCATGTACTCTGCAAACCAACTCCATCTCTATTCCTGGGGGTTAAAGTGTGGTTTTACATACCACAAGTATTTCAGGTGAGTTGGTTTGAGAACCTAGCGATGAAGGGAAGAAATCTGTTTTCCAATTCCCAGTGATGGGGTATATCATGTAAGCTGGAGATAGCAGATTCTGCATTAATTCCTTAAATAAAGTGCTAGAAGAAGCATTGTTTTGGTGATCACTGTGATGCCTGAGGCCATCTGAATGATATAAAGACCCTTCTCTCCTTTTAATCTATAAATCTAAACGTGGCTGTTTGATTGACAGTGTCCAAACAAGACAACAACTACATGCAGTAACCAGAATACAAAAGTAGATCAGGGAGCCAAGAGCAGTTTCCAAATATTAGTTAAAAAAATAAGAACAGGCTAAAGAAAAGCTTTTAGCATAGAAAAACCTCCTGTAAGTATGTTTCTTATATAAGTCCCATATTTGCCATTAAGCCTTTTCTTATTCTATAAGTCTTTCCAAAGTCTGATCAAGAAGCTATTTACACCACATTTGCAATATACAGAACTTGCAGCAATGGTTTACTGGTATCTCAGAAACTGGAAGACAGAAGAGTGGTGTGAAGCTGTGCTAGCCAGATTCCAGATCCCTACCAGTACCCAACCATTTCCTTCACCTTCACAGGATATTTTCTAAGCTGTTGAGTGATATAGCTACAAAATGCAGAGCTGATAGCATGGGCAGAATGATTTTGAACATGCTTACCCAAACCTTAATTTAACCTTCATTAGCAATTAAGAATTTGTTGATAGCTATAATTCAGCAAAGCTTCTGATGGAACACAGTTTCAAAACATTAGCAGTAGGTGATTTACATTTAAAATTTATTGTACAATCAAGTTGCTACTATTATATTAAAGGTGTGGTGATTTATCATAACCCAATTAGCTCAAAAGCCTGGTAATATATTTTCATGTCACCATAATACACTAAGAAAGCTCAGACCCCTACTAAGATTTTATTTCATTTATTAAAGCAATGCAAAACTTCTTAAAAAAATGCATGTAATGTCTGCTGACTTCTTAACACTTTTCTAGGAACATAGAAGATAAAAGTCATGTCCATGAGGTGCCTAATCTAACATTTCAGTCTTCTACATAAGCTTGCATCCAAGCATGCAATGATCACAAGACTGAGAATAAAGTCTGCAGTACTCATTTTAATACCAAGTCTAGTGCTTGTAACAAATAGTTATCACCTGAAACACTACATATGTTTATGGCAATATATAGTCGTGTACAACTATTTAAAATAAAAAAATATAAATAGTCTGAGGTATTTTGTCCTTAAATTATGCTAATCCACAGGATCTATAGCATTTTGCTTGTGTACTGCGATAAACAGCAGTTGAGTATCCAAGTGCCTCCAAAGCCTAAATTACCAACATGTCACCAATTAAGCAAACATCTTCATGACACAATCAGATAAAAGTCCACATTGCTAAAACTGGAAAGGAAAATGAGAAATACATAATGAAGTGCAAATATATACTCATTGTTTAGCCTGCTACAGTATGCCAGTTGATGGTGAAGCAGAAGGTGCTGAAGCACCAATTTTCATGTGCAAATGATTTCCTTGGTGTCAATACCTACATAGTGAATACCAATTTGAACATCTCAAATGAGGTGCTAAGGCAAATGGAAGAGTAGTCCCAGAGGTAATAGTGCTAAAAATCTTAGAAAAAGAAGCAAATGTAAGAAGTATATCTAAAGTAACAGTATTTGCGTGTGGCTTAACAGTCACTGTAGAAATGGCTGACAATGAGATACAATCCATTTTGTTAATTTGCAAAACATCCTGTATGCATAAAGAGGCTTCATTGCAATTCATAATGATTTCAAAGTAAGAAGTAAAGAGTCTATAATTTTTAATGTTACAAAAGTACATGCAATTCGTAACTAGATATTTAATAAAAGAAATAGAAAAAAGTTGGTGAAGTAAGGCAGCTAAAGTGTTTGCTGGCATAGATGTTGCTATATGAAAGATTTGCTACCAAAAGTGAAGAGAAATTTTTAATTGAAGAGTTGGCATGCAACTATGCTGAATGGCAGGCTCCACCATGTCACCATATCAATCCAGCAATCATCTTGAATTGGTGAAGCCACCCAAATCATAGCTAGCCAATTTTTGGAGGGAAGAAGAAACACCTTTTAGAATACAATCATTCACTTCCAGAAGAATGACTAATAATTTCCAAAGTAGGCATTCCCTTCACTCCCAATAACTTTTATGAAAGATGCAATTTATGACATTGTAATACAGAGTAAGCAATTTCAGCATTTCCATGTGACAAAACATATAGTCCATAGGACTGTTGGGCATACAGGTAAATTAAACAAGAGGAGAGGCCCTGTTAAAAATTCCTTAGCAGTGCAAGGATATGTTTAGACAGAATTCTGGAGGTCTCGTTTATCTCTGACAACGTTAAGCAGTTGGCTGATTTAGATTCAGAGTGCAAAAAGCTTTTACTCTTGAAAACCTTAAAGGGAGAGATGCACCTTTAAAAGGCAATCTAGAAATTCCCCTCAGCAAAGAATTTCATCCTGGGATAAGATATTTGCTTACTCACCAGTGGCCCATAAGCCATTAGCTGCCCCCTGGAAAGCTCTTTAAGCAACTCCCTTCTTTCTCCTCTCAGCGATGAAGGCAGGTATCTGTGATTGCAGTTTAGAGCACATTTGCAGTCAAAGTAGCAGTTAATCACAGATGACAGCAAAAAGCCACGATCAGTAAGAAACTACACTGAAAACAGTTTAAAATTCCCTTCAGATAAACCCCTGGCACAAGCAGGACAAAATATTATCCCAGACAAATTAGTGTCTCAGGAAGACACATTGCCAAGCACCCATGTACATCCAGTCCTCTGAAAGACGTTCCATGTATCAGATTCTTCTGTGAGGTAATACCCCTTGAAAATACTGCACCAGAATGTCTGAATTAGCCTCTGATTTAGCTATATACTTTCTTACATAAGACAGGTGAGCATCAAAATAGCACATGGCTTGTTGGTGAAGAGAATTCAAAATAGAGTGTGCAAAGGTAGGTGCTGCATAGATTATGTCACAATTTACCATGTGATGCCACCTGACTTTACCAACTACCCTGCTGCTCCTCTCCTCCTATGGCTGAGAGTGGGCCAGATGCCTGAAGAAATAATAGTTTAGATCAGGGGGTACCTTCCATCTAAACAGGGAGAACATGAAGAAAAGGCCACTTCAGCTTCCTGAAAACAGCCAATTGACTAGAGAAAACTGAGGAGAGGGTGAGTTGGAAAGGACAAAGAAATCAAAGCTGATTAAAGTTACAAAAGAAAGAAAACACTGAAATGCCATCAGGATACAGTACATGGAAGATTTAAAGCAAAAGCAAGACTAAGAACAGAGAAGGCTCTCTGAAGGTAAATTTCTCATTTGTCTTATTCAACTTAGATATTTACAAAGTAGCTGTCCACATGTCATCTACTCACCCTAGGCTACCCTGGGGAAAAACAGGTTCTTAAAACCATTTACACTCTGGAAGCATCTGGGGTTTTTTCTCCTTTGAACATTCAGGGAGTAGAGATTCCTTTTTCAGAATTTGACATCTACACTTGTGACCTTTGGGAAGGAATCAGACTCATAACTGGCTGGAATGGATATAGTGTTATTAAAGAGAGGAAGAATACGGGATTATACAAGAAACCACTTTGAATTTGGGCAGAGAATTATCCAAATGTTTTTATACTCTTAAAATTATCAAGGGAAGTTGCTGTTTTTGTTTGATTGGTTTCGGAGTGGTTTTTTTGAGGAGGACATTTCATTTTCCCCTTAAGTATTTTCTTGGAGAGGTAAAAATATGCTGCATATTTTGAGACATAATAGTATGTCTCAACATCAAGATATGTCCTAAAAGGTCTGGATAGTGAAGCTAGTCAGGTATTCATATTGTTTTTTTTTAAAACAAACAACTAGAATAACGTATAGGTTTTGCTTTATCTGTATTTCAGACTGTGGTAATTGGTTTGGTCATCTCCACATTCCAAATAAGCCATTCAACTTTGGTGTATTTTTAAACTTTTTCTGCTATTTTACTCTTTTATTCTTTAGGGAATAGGGCACCAAATTTCAGGGTAGCATTTTCTGCTATATTCACGGTAACCTACATACTCACTGCAGTTGCCAATTGATTGTCAAGCATTTGATATACAGATATGTTTTTTTAAGGTCATTCTACACTTACAGAGATTTAACCTTCTGCCAATTTAACAAGAGAAAAGTGGAACAACCTTTGTCTAATAAGATGGTCTACCCTTGCAACATTTACAGTGGTAAATATTACCCTCTAGGGTCATATTTTTGTCAATATGTTGAGATCAGAATTTTATCTCAGAAAAAAAAAAAGTTTTGTCCTTAAGTAAATTTAAAAAGGAGGTCATCCAGCCATCTGCCATGTGAAATGGACAAACATCAGCTGGAAAACTTCAAGATATTATGGATATCACAAGACATCTTTCCCCCTTCCTTCCCTGTGGGGGGAAATGGAGAAAAGAATCAGTGAGAAACTGACTTATATCAGTAAAGAGAATAGAGGGGAAAATATGAATATATCTACTGCCAATGCTGTTTCTAGCAAAAAAAATCAATGAAGATTTTATAGTATGAAGGTGATGCCAAAATTATTTTTTGCTTTTATATTTCCTTTATATATTCACAGTCCTGTACACTACCGTTGTATAGTTTATAGTTCCTAGCTAACTCCAGTACTTAACCTCCCCTGATAGCCAGAAAAACCAAATACATTCTCCAAGTCCTGGGGGTCCAAGGCTGAATTCTCTGGGAAGCAAGAACAAGCTTCTCTCCCAAGACACTTTTCATAAACAAAATATGGCTGGTATCAAGAGGGGAGCTCTGGAAAAGGGTTGAATCAGAAGCAGGAATTACCTCATCACCTGTGCTGCTAATTGAGCATTCCTGTCAGTTATTTTGCTAAATAATTTCCTGTCAATAATTTGCTAAATTTATGAAACTGTATCAGCTCTGTGTAGGGTGGGCATTTTTCTATATCTGCCCCTGGAAGCCTCCAATTAAAGACCAGCTTTAATATTACTTCCTGTATTAGTATTATCTCAAAAGTGTATTGTTTTATTTCTAGATTTTTAAGGCATCAAAAGATCCAAAAACATGGCTTAAAGTTAGACTGAACCACTCCCATGGTTCAAAGTGTTTGAATCAGGTTCCTCTGTTTCAGTAAGACACAGCTGTTACAAACTAATAATACAATAAGTACTGAAATACAATTATTTGTTTATTCAAATTTTATAACTGTAACTAATAAATCCCCAATGTTATCTATCTCATAGAAAATGCACATGCACTGTTTTTCCAAATATTTTTGTACTGTAACTCTGATGTGCTCTGTAAATTTATCAACCTCTTTAAGTTGGACAGCAAGTGCCCATAGTTCTGATAAATTTCTCAGCTCTATTGTAGTTTATAGAGCAGATCCACTTTATTTCCCCTAAAGACAAGTTCTTTTTGGTTTTGACTATTCATGCTCTTTAAATAATGTCATTTTTGCATTGCAGCATTTCTGACAGAAGCTATATATTTTAAGGGTAGTTTTGCATTCTCTTACTATCAGTTTGCATGTCTTTGAGAAAAAATATGTATCTTTTCTGCTCCCTCCAAACAAAATTAGATTGGACATCATTCTGAGATTTTTTTAACTATTCTTTGAAAAAAACAAAAACAAAAACCTGCAATTTTTAAAAGAGCACCACATATTGACAATCGTAGCTACATTGAAATTGTGTGCTGACTAGTTCTATTTGTAATACTTGAATATTACTAAAACATAAAGTCAGAGAAGGAAAAGTAATCTTCTATTCCTTCATATTTATTTGTATACTTCCTGGGATGTGTTCCCAGCTAATTTCTACCTAGATTTAACTAACAGTACAGTCAGTAGGAACTTATTTCATATTCCAACTTAAAGAACTGTGGCAGAAGCAGAGAATAACAGCATAAAATTTACATTTATAAGAATAGGTAGAAAGAGTTTATACAAGGCATGCTAGGGGTTGGAAGTAGCATATGCTGTTCCATCCTCAACGAAAGGGTAAACTAACCTCAGAGATGCTCAATCTACTTATTTTTGACAGGAAATTTTTGTAGAAGTGTGAAAGATAAATAGCCTTGCTTTGCTGACTAACCACTAAGATGGAAATACTTTGTTGCTCTTACTTTACTTGAATCGGTTTGAACAAATTGATCCTAAAAATCTGCCTGCAGCTGACACTTGTTGGAACAAAACTTAAATGAAATAACTATGATAGAAAATATAATGAAATTGTGTAAAAGGCAAACCAGAGTACACTTTTATATTAATGAAGCATTTGGGACAAATCCCCTTCTCTGGAACCTATAACATAATATAAAGTGCTATAATACAGCACAGTTTGGGGGTTTTTTTAATGTTTATTTCTTGATCAGAAAATAAAGCTACAGGAAAAAAAGACCATTTTGATACCAAGCATAGTTGTTCTGGAATAACTCAGATTTATCTTTTCCAGGCTGTACAGCACAGCAGGTATTGAAGGTCTGGCAAAAGAGTCTCATGATCTAAACTTTTATAGCTAAAAAAAAGAAAAAAAAAAATTAAAAGGAAATTCAACCATCAGATAAAGGCTCAAGACAAGCCCAGGGTGGTCAGAGTGGCTGACGCAAAAGGAACTTGGGAATCATCCATGCAGCTGTTCTTTAAGCTATGGACATAATTCGTGTTTACAGGAGGCAAAAAGAGGAGCCCCCTCCTGCACTCAAATTTTTTTAAAAAGTAATGGGCAAAGTTTCTAAACACTTCAGTCTCAACAGGATTCTCAGATTCATAGCAGGCTATATAAAAGCTACACAGATTTGAATTATTAAAGATGCTTCAGTTTTAAAAAAAGCCAAGGCTGAAAAGACCTCCTTGAGGTACTTATACCACTTTCATTTGTGTTGATTGTCAAAATATAAAAGGAGCAATTTTGCAGCCTGGAAGAAAAGAAAGATAAAATGTAAACAGCAGAAAAACCAGACCCCTCGAGTATCTAAATATTGCAGGACTTTCAGAAAACTTGTTCTAGCACAAACACAAAACTCTGCATCAAAAGGAAGACTTCAATTTTTGTTGCCACTACTTGAACAAATAACTCTAAATTTCTGTAGATATAACAGATGAGGTTATCTTTACTCTTCTAAATATTAACTGAATTGGTTAAAACCTAAGCATGCATTTCAAAAGTAGTATAATTTTTTTTAAAATGTGCAAATGCTTTAAAAAAAGGGGGATGCCTTATTATAAAGGGAGGAGAAGATACCTGTTTTCTTTTGTTTGTAATGAAGATAGATTATCATATCTCAAGTTTACCTGCTTTTGTAACTAATTTTCAAGAGATATAAAATATTTACTATGGATCATTGAATACAGCAATATTTTTTGAAGACTATGAAGTACTGGGATTCTGCAAATGAAATGCCAACATAAATCCCTCAGCTGTACTGGACAGAATGACTTAATTATATCATAGCAGAAACATAATTCCCATTACTATTTCCAAAGCTCTTTATAGATCTTGAAAGCACCACATCTATAAAACAAGGGGAAAAACCTAAAAGCAAAAATAAAGGGAAAAGGAAAGAGAAAAGAGCATCTATGAAGTTTATATATGCACAGCATGAGCATATGCAGACCTTTATATTTATATATAAATTCCTGTGAAACCAAGTTGAATTGGTTTCACAGGAAGTTATATATAAATTGGTGAATTGAATTATAGACTGCAGTCACAGGAAGTATCTGCAATGTCCATTAATTTTCTTAGGAAGAATACCCATCCTTCCCACTCTGCACAAGGTCCTGACCTCCAAAAGGGGTCCCCAGTGATCTCAGTGCCCATTCGTGGAGCAGCATTTTGTGTCAACCATTCATCTCAGAAATAAAACTACTACTGGGAGCAGTAGCCACAGTATGTCTCCTTTATTCACAACCATGCAGTGTCTGCCCTGGCTCATAAAAGCTGTGTAAGGGTTCACTATGGATGAAGTTCTTCCCACACTGACATGTTAATGACAGTCTCTGCCTCTCAAATGAACTTGTCTTTGGTCACTACTCAGTCAAAATATTATGCCAACAGCTTTTTTTCCTGGCAACTTAGACTTTAGCCTGCCTCTGCTTTTACATACTTGTAGGTAATTTGTCATGAGTAATTCAGTGGACTTAAATGGAGATAGTCAAATTTTCACTTTCAGCAGCATACAGACAACATTTGTGGGATTGGGATCATAATATCAATACTTTTGGATTTCTGATTAAAAAAAGAAAATATCTGTGTACAAATCTGAAAAGCCATTAATCAGTTACAGCTATTCTGAGAGCTGTCATGACAGACAGCATCAAGAGCCTTCTCATTTAACTGCATTGTTATTCTATTTCTTATTTTCTTCTTTCATCCAGATAAATGTAGTAAAAATGCTTTCATAGGCATATATTACTGGAGGAACATTGCTTTTCTTGAACTTTCTCTAAACTTATCTTGGTTCTGAAAGATTATAGTAGGAAAAACTTAACAATTTACTTCTTGGCAAACTTCCACCACCACCTGTTTCTACCTTAAGCATTCCTCACCAGCAGCAGCACTTCCACTACACCAGTATGCTGGCTAGTCTCAATATAAAGGTTAAATAAATGGGAGAAAAGTTCTAGAAAACTTAATATTTTTCAAAATTCTAGAACCTGTACCCGTGCACACAGATATGACATTTTCAGAAGGAGGTATATGATCCTTGAAGAGTTTAGAAATTATTTAAGAACCACTATATGGACATGGCCTGAAAGTGTAACCTGCAGCTATGTCCTGATCATAAATCAGACGAGATGAAAAAAAAACTACTTGCTTTTACAGACTCCAGAAAGTCTGTAAAAGCAAGTAGGGCTATATCTGTGGGCCCAGGTCTCTTGTTAAAGATGACCTGGGATCAGGACCATGAAGATGCACCTGTCCGGTGTTATCCTGTCAACTGAGACCTCAAAGCTTGAAGCAACTGCAATGAAAAGGAAAGAGAAATGAGCTAACTCCTTGCCTTGCTCTAATTTTCACTCAAAAACTGGATTTTTCTGGCACTCTTCAGAAAAAAGTAACAATTGAAAGAGAGTAGAGGGGATAGAATATCAGATGAAATTACCAATGGTATCTAGGTAAGATTGGTTGAAAATGAAGTATGAAACTAAAATAAGAATGCTAGATATTTCTCTTCTACCATGTAAGCAAAAAAAATGCATAAGGATTCATTTCACTGTAAATATTATTGAATAGTTTCCCCTCTTATAACCATAAGTTTTAAAGGTCAAACGTTTGTTCACTGGAGGAAAAAAAAAAAAAAAAAGGAAAGCATTGCCACTACAACATTGTTCTCCTTGAGACGAGTCACTGCCAAATTTATTTCTGTAACCAAGTAAGCAACTTTGTTTAAAAGTGGACTCCTATAAACTAAGCTTTTAAAGCTATCAGTTCTAGAAAATTAAATCTTTGAAAGCTGCTTATAATTTTACATTCTCCAGCACATCAGCAATAGGAGATATTGTGCAAAGACTATCACGAGCTTTCATTTCAGCCTACCATAACTTTTTCTTTTCTAGCTACTTACTGGTGTGCAGAAAGAGTTTTCCAGAAAAAAAATGGCTGTTCAGAAAATAGACATCACTAAGCAAAAAAGGAATCTGTCTATATTTTCAGAAGTTGCCACCCTGAATATTTTTGCACATCAATACATAAATCATTGGGGAAAATGTGCGTATAATTAAAATATAATAAAGCGTGTATTCATGTGTGTGAGTTCATCCAGTTACACTTCTAGAACTTACCCTAAGCTCTTGGAAAAAAATATCCCATTACATTCAAAGGTATTCAGATGGCTTTTCTAGGTTCTTGCCTACAGAAGTGCCTGGCTCACTTGCTGTCTAAACAGAGATGAATTACAGCAGGATAGAGGAAGGTAGGAACAGAGCTGAGTTGACTTCGGTGTGGCACAGAGTGAAGTGCTCCTCCACAGGCACATGAGGAAGCTACAAATGAATACATGGACCTGTAAGACATTCCCACCTTCTCAAATTATTGGGAAAAACTACCCTGCTAGAAAAGTATAATCATAATGAAAATTAAGATCTACCATATTTCCATGACCATGACTGCACAACACTCCAGATAAACCGAAGAATACACATTTGCTGGAAAATGTTCATTAACAATTTTGATCTAGTAGTAACCACACAATTCCACGTGTAAACACTGAAGCTTTTGGGTGTGATTTTTATCTCCATTCATGTAAGTGTACACTCAAGGTGAGTAGACGCTGCACACTTTTCTTCTATGGGAAAGACAGAAAACGTTTTGAAATCATCACCAGGCCTAGCACATCACATCTGATATCCAACACATTTCATGAGGAAATGTCGAATCTCTGCTTTTCTACCCAGCGCTGTCATGATTCTTTTTGAAGACCAGATATGCACGAGAGGAACTCACACAACTTGAAAATTACTATTAATTACTTTATCAATGATAAAAACAGGCAACAGAACGAAGCAGAACACAAGGGAGATCAGAACAGATGGAGGAAAATAGAAATCACATATCATAATGATCTAATGAGATCAAATAACGAGAAATATTATTTCCTCTTTGGTGTTATTGCAAATACCAAGTATGATTAGTCAGTAATGTGCAAGAACATAGGACTTTCCCAATCTCTCCTCTCCCCACTGCGAAAATGCTACTTCATTTTCAAACTTTGTAGTGTAAAAATATAACAAGAATTAATCCCTTTAATTCAAGCATGGCTTAGTGTAATCATTCAATCATGCTTAGTGTAAACTGATGCTTCAAATATGGAAACCCAAGCATTTACAGGTATAGTTGTAACAGCTGAGCTGTAAAAATAAAACAAAAAATGAAAAAAAAGAAAGAAAAAGAAAAACCACACAGATCATGGCTCTATTCTGGATGTCTATTCTGTCAAACATGGCAAAAAAATCCTTCTGGCACATAGATGGATGCTCCACTATGAGAAGGAACAGAAATCTCATCCCTAATTTCAGCACCAGGGGCCCTGCTTTCAGAAACCTGCTTTTAGTTTCTGCTAGTAGTGTCTAACCTCACCAGGAAGTTCTGTTGAAGTCCATTTTCCTTCAGATACAGAAACTGATTTTCTGTCCGCAGCCAAAAACTGATTTCAACATGCTTCAGGATGCCCTGTTGAAAGGAGTCCTTCTGCACTGGAGTCAAATTGTCCAAGAATTTCATGCAAAAATCGTAAGGGGAAACATTCTACAAATAAAAATGTTAAAGGTAAATACACTGCACTATTTTTCAGCCAATTTCAGATATTGGGCCACAATGTCTTCTCACCTGAGTTTTACAACTCTGTCTTGTCTGTTTTTATATATATGATTAATACTTAGAGTTGCAAAGGTAATACTTACATATTATTTAGCGAGAATTTAAACAATAATTGAGATTTTGGTGATGCCTTCCTAATTGCAAAATATCTTAAGCACACCTTTTGAGGTTTAGTAAATTACATTTTGTACTCTAAACCACTCAAATAAGTATGTCAAGCTCCATAATTTCTGCATTTTCAACTTCCATATTGAGATCATTGTAGTTATCTAATTTTAAATTTTAGGCTTTAAGGCTAAGTGGTTTTAACATATTAGATGGATACTATTACTTTTTTTTGCATTCTCAAATTAATGTAGAGCCAGATGACAACATTCAGATATCTTCTTTTTTTGTCTAATCAGGACTGTGATCAAGTCTTTGCTATTACTGTGTTGCCTTTGAGTTTTGCTAATTATATCATATTGGTAGTTTTACTATGACCTACCAAGAACCTTCCATGCTAAAGGGAAGTAGTCAATTTGTTGATTCTATGGAGTAAATATATGATGGTAAGACATACTCATTCAAACTAAATTGTACCCTTTACTCTAATACCTATTATAACTGCAACATTTGGGTATTCAAATCACAGACTTAAGAATTACCTGTTTGTTTTAGATATTCACCAACTGATGCATAGCTAATTGAATCACATAACCGTTACTTTCACTTATTAATTAATAGACTAATTTAATATATTAATATGTAATATATACATAATATTGAAATCGATATATTTTATTTAATAATGAGTTTCATTAATAACAATAGAAAAAATTCTACTTGTATCAATTTTATTATTTTAGTACAACCCTACATTGCTATTTAGTAGTCATACAGAAGTGTATTTATATGTGGTGGTAGATACAAATCCACTGCTAAACAAAACAGCAAAAAAAATCAAAGTCAGAATATAGTATTCATAAAAACGTCTCATTAAAAAAACCTCAAAATGTTCTCAAGTTAAATTCTGAAATTTGATTAAGTGTTACATAGCTAATACCACCACTGACTACTAATGTGGACATTCCAAAGAAAAGCCATTTGTTCTGCATTACAACAAAAAATACTGGCACAATTCAAGAAGCAATGACAGTGGAAGCTTCTGCTCTCCAACTTTCATCATTAGGTTCTATTTCTAAAGAAATAGATTCTAGGAATTGTGGAATAACACATTGATAAAGGCATACTTTACAGTGCCCTCTTGGAATAAGGCTACTTGAAAAGCTCTTAAAGAAAATAGATTTTCTAATGTTTGCTATATTGCAACATTTTATCACCCACTTCTCATTTTTCCAACTAATAAGGACTAATAAGAATAAAGTACCAAAAAAAGCTACTCATTACATAATAAATTTTAATCCAATAAAAGCTTGCTTTAAAAAGACTACATTTTAGCTTATTTTTCCAAATCAATCCTGATTTACATTTTAAATTCTACAGTCTCTGTCTAATTAAGAGTAAGTCCTTGATCTACAAAGGGACTTTGACACCAAAATACTCAAAGCAACCTGGCCAGATAGTGGATTGAATTGCCTTGTGTTAGACACCCACATTTACCAAAATACAGGAGGAGTCTCGTCAGCAGACTGAGCACTGTCTATGGAAAGCTTAGAAAAAGGACTAGTCTATAAACCCGGCTTTTACCAAAACAAAATGTACTTCATATCAATATGAATACACAAGTATATGTGTTGAGGACTCACAGATCCAAAGTTTCTCCTGAAAAAAACCGCAAAAAACAAACAAACAAACTTTAAAAAGCCGTTTATTTGAAAAAGGAACTAAAAAGAGCTAGTGAGGCACCTATAAGGGTCATGGCATCAGGGCAATGACCATAGTTGCAGAAGTGCAAATTTTGACCAAGAAAATAAAGTTTCAGATTAGAGACAACATACAAATCAAATACTGAAAGAGGGCTTAGGCATGTAGGCCATGGGACTTACAGTAAGTAGAGCAGAACAATTTTCAAGGCAGGGGTTTCAATGTCATGCCCACTTTTGCTGGTCAGTCCAATTAATGTCAGCAGTATTTAACTATCTGCCCTTCTAAAAAGGCTCTGGTAGTCCTTGCTAGCTGACAGTAGATGAGGTGTGAAAGAAACAATATCTCCAGGTGTGTGTGAGATGTATATAAAACAGGTGTTAAAATCTTGAGATACTTGAACTGAAATGCAAACCCTATGGATCGCTTCTGTGGCTCTGAAAGCCTTCCAAGCACAGTCCCAGAACTTGTCTAGTTCACCAGGTTCTCTGACAAGAAGGACTGGATTTATAGGGTGAGGCAAGGGGAGGAATGGACTGCTGCTATGTCACTTGGTGTGTGAAGCTGAGCACTAAACCTCAGCAGGCACATGTTGCTGAAATTTTGCACAGGTTCTAACAAGAGCATGTCCTGGGGGTTATTTATCCTCTAACTCGCATATTCTTTGGGAAATCATTGGAAGGATAGAAACAATGTTAATTCATTGCTGGAAACAAGTCCCAGTGTTTTAAAGCAGCAAGTAAGTATTAAAAAAAAAAACAAGTTAAAATATATGGTGACTGGGAGCATTCAAAAAGAACAATACAGTTCTGTGGACTTAAGCTACCTCATGGCTTGCAAAACCAGTGGCTTTTAGAGACTGTTTGTTAATAACAGTTTGCAACACTGTGGTAAACCAAGGCCTGTAATTTGCAGTTTTTATTTTTAGAAATTCTCGTTGAAGCACTGTGGCATTGACGGCTATGAAAAAAGAAATAAGAGAAAGGGGGGAGGAAAGAGTCCATGCAAAATTAAAAGCCTTTCAAGTTTCCTGAAAAGACTGTTTCGGAACATGAGGTTCCCCTATTTCTTAGGGAAGGATAGGAGCCTCAATTCAAGGGCATAACATATGCAAAGCACATTCAGTGTGAAATGCCTGACATTGTATCACATTCATAAAAAGCTGCTGCCAGCAAAATAGATAGCCAAATTGAAACACACACCCCATTTCTATAAAAAACAGGGGAGGAAAACATCAGAAAAACTGGTGTCAAGATGAAAAGCAGACTTTTTTCCTGCTGTCTTTACTCAACACTGTACTCAGAATCACACCACAAAACAAGACAGTCCAGTCACAATTAGCACTGAATGGGGTCATTGAAGGCAGAAGATACTCCTTCACAGCTTAATTTAATTGTCATTCCTGGCAACTGGAAAGCCTTTTAACATTTTTGGAATACAGATGTGTTTCCAATAGTTTCTCCTCTTTGCTAAAATGCTCAATTAGTCATTTTTGAATTGGTTTCTTTCCAGAGCTGACAAGTCCTGTCACATTTGCTTTTGTCATGAAGCCCTGAAACCCCACTAGGTCGTTGTAGTTTTGTTTTCTGAACCAGACTTATTTGTGTTCACTGTTTCACCTCAAATTGTCAATTGTAAAATTACATGCTGTCTTAAAAATTATCCTAACATTGGCAAATGCTCCCTCCCCCAGTGCCTCTTGAAAGCCATGCTGTTTGCTACTGTGACAGTGCAACTGCATCCCTTTCTTTTGCTTGTTAACAATTTCCTCAATTCATGTTTCCCGTTCAAATGTGCAGACACGAGCTGTACTAAACAGCCTCCAGAAAATAAAAAATAACCAAACAAGAAGTCACAAAAAGTAAACCCAACATTCTCCTTCCAATTAGCACAAGGTAATTCAAAAGTCCCAGGTCTAAATTAACTGGGAGCACTGATTGTGGATCTTAACAGTCGGCTAACATGCTCAATCTGCTGGACCACCTGTTTTCAGCAAAAGGAATGGAAAAATTCAGCCCATTTCCTCGCCTCTTCTTTGACCTCAACAGCAATTCAACACTGCAAAACAAGAATGGGTTTATCTCTTATCTAGGTAATATCCAATATGACATAATATTCAACTTCAAATAAAACACAGCTCAGTCACTGGCAGCACTCTCATCACTATGATTCAAAGTTTAAAAGCATGCACAAATCCTTACAGACTCAGACTACAAGTCACTCACTCATGTACAGTCCCAACAGCAGCTTTATGTGACATGAATATTTCTGTGCATTTCATGGCTTGACAACAGCATTACTTCTAGAAAAGCATAGAGGAACAGCATCAGAAGTCCCTATGATTGCCCAGAGACTTCAGGTGACTCTGTATCAGATAATAATCAGCAGCCAAAAAATCACAAAATCAGAACATTTTGGCAGCTTTATTCTCTTTAAATTACCACCTGCTTCTAAAAACACCTTCAAAAGATCTAGCACAGGAGATCTTATTATGACTCTCAAGAGTAGCTACAGTAAAAAAAAAATAGAAAAGCTCTTTCAAGATTGCATCTTTTTATTTCTCACCACAACTACTGTGAGACCACCTGCCTTTTATGCACTGTCTGTAAAGCCAGTATCTAAACTGTCATGAAACAGTTTCCATTTCTCTGGCTGGGAACATTTAACATCACTGAGTTTTCTTCTCACTGTGATACAAAGGTTTGCACTGAAATCAGTTCTGCTATCTCTCCTCCCCTGGGTCAAATCTTGCCAAGCTCTGCCCATTCCTCTCAAATGGCTTCTGGCACTGTGCAACAAGGCAGCACTTTTTTGAGAAAAACAAGAAAGAGAAACACACTTTGAAAAATTATGTTGCACAGTATGGGGTGCGATTTGTCCTACTTGTATGTGCATCCTCTTCCTGATTCCTAAGCAATACATGCATGAGTATGAACATAACAAGAGTTTAGTATTTTATTTCATGTCATCCTAAAAACGTTGATTTTTTCCCTCTAGTTCTTTTAAAAGAAACTGTACTTGAGACAATTCTAAAATTCCTTATATACTAATACTACTACTGGTACTAGTGCTAATACTACTGGTACTAGTGCTAATACTACCACTAATATAGATACTAATACTAACACTAACACTAATACTAATACGAATACAAAGGCTCCAGAGCCATACTGAGCTCCATACAGAACACACCTCCTTAGTTTGAAACCTTCCTATTTGGAGCCTTCACTGCTTTGAAGATCAAAGCATAGAGGTAACCAGTCTCTTGGGTGCCAGATGGGTTACACATTCATATGCAGAGTTCATGGTAGAATTGACATCAGTTTTGTTTTCTAGAACCCTTATTCATGGCATGTCTTCCCTGTTCTTCATTGTTTCACTCTGCTTAGTCTAAATTACGTTGCATCACTCAAAAATAACTGAATGCCTAATATGGAAGCTAAAATAGCTTTCAAAGTGTGTAAATATTCACAGACAAATTTGCCAAGGCTGTTCTTTCACTTGCTAAGCAAAACAGCAAAAGCCACTGCATTTTTTTTCCTTGAGCTATTATAATTTCCTTCCTTTCCTTCCTGCATCTCTGATCTATTTATAAAGGCCTTTATGTGCAAATAGTATTCATCTATCATTAATTTTTTATTCCACAACAGTAGTTTTGAAGGACAACCAGTAATTTTATTTATTTTTAATATCTTCTAGGCTTGGTAGACACTGTTTTTAAAATAACAGGTTTCCATGATTTTGTAAGCTATCTCTCTCACTTCTAACTTCCCCTACACACACCCCCTTTACAATTCCTGTTACTAAGTTATAAATACAGGAAAAAAAAAAGAATACACAGACTGAATTTTCACTTACTGAAAAGTGAAAAAGTAATGGTTTATTAATTATTTAAATGAATGTGAATTCTACCATGATGTAGGCACATACTATTCTCCATTAAGTTATGGGGGTTTTTTTACTGTTATAAATATCTACAAGCCCAATCTAAATCAGATCTTAAAGAATCTACACAGTGAGTGCTTCTGACTGATTCATACATCTGCCTTGAATTCAGGTACCTCTGTCTGTGGCAAGTACAGCAGCTCCCTAAATTCACCTGGAAAGGAATCGGAGTGAAAATTTGATGAACTGGACATCACACCTTCAAATGCTATTTAGAGTTATATTTGCTGCGCAGGCACTACCAAATGAATCACTGTACTTCGAAAAGACAGATGCCTACTTTCTCTTGGTGTGTCACATCTTCACATTAATCTGAAACATCACAAAGCAGCAGCACTCACTGTCACATAGGATAGAATCTTGAAGTGAGCTTGGGCTCTCCTGAAATAGGACAGTCTCAATTACAGTCTTAACACTGAAAGCAGAACACCACATCGAAATCCACAAAACTATTAAGTTACTAGGCTGAGAAGGGCAGTTCTGGGTGGAGTTGTGAGAGCTTCTATCCCCACTAAATATATTTTCAGGAGTATTTGGTCTTTGTGGAGTCTTGATACAGGAGCCTCCCCGAGCCAAAGAGAGGAGAGAGGAAAAATCTGTTCCACTTTCTATTTCTTCCTGCTGGAGAGCAGAGCCCAGGTAGGCAGGCCAACCCCAGGAAGATGCATAGCAGGGAGAAGCACAAGATTAGTGCAGTACATACTGAAATAGCCACAGGAGCTACAAAGGTTGGTATAATTTACAATCTGGGAGTATTTTAAACGCTTTATCATCATTATTTCAAGTACTACGGGACAGTTCAGTTAAGAAGCCCTCGTGTCAGGAGGGATGTATAATGAAGAGCTATTTAGGTGGTATAGTCACTCAGCAGGAGTTTGTGTTCCCCTTGACAGCATCACAAGAGAGGGAAAGAAGATCAACAATTCTTCCAATGTTGTGGTGTGTTTTTGGGTTTACCAGTTTTCTGTATGCAGGTGTTTTTGTTTTATACTGTTTTAGATAAGTTACAATGGTTTGTCCCATGTACCCCATGTTAAACCCTTCTTGGTTTCCCCCGAGTAATTGTCAGGTGTCAATCACAATTATGGGTCCTGTCCATCACCTTACGGCCTTGCCCTGATGTCTAGAAAATTCTAGAGAGGACATCAAGTGATTGGCAGGGTCCCTGGTTCTTCCCTCCCTTGATTTATTGATTTGTTCTATTGACTGTCATTTATGTTCTGGGTCACTCCCTTCACCTTTTGGATTGGTTCCAAGCTGTCACCTTCCCATTTCTCCACCCCCATACTTAAGGTGCTGTTCGGAGAGAAAACTCACTTTTGTGGGCTCTCTCTGGGTGTGAACAAGTCCTGCATGGGCTTAATAAACCCCAGTTGAATTTCTCACAAGAGTCCTTCCTTATTCCTCCCCACTGTCCACGCTTCTGCCGAAGGCAAGAACCCACAGAATCGGGAACGTATCCCAGACCTTCACTGTGGGCTCGGTGCCAGAGCTAGCCTGGAAACAGGACGCGGGTCCCAAGAGAAACACCAGACCACCGCATTCCAATAACTGGATGCTTCTATTCCGTGCAATGGAAATAGGAGAGACCATTACTGTATCAAGAATCTAGTATTCTTGGATTTTCTCTAATCTAAAACTGAATGTACCATTAAAGTGAAACATAGTATGACCAATCCAGACCACCTTTTTTATTTCCTTTTATTTCTTTCCATCTTAAGAAGTGCTGAGGTACATTACTTAAGTCCTTCCATGGCTGAAAAGGGCTGAAGTGAGGCAGAAAGAAATAACCAATTCTTCACTGTTTTGTTAAGTTCTCTCGTTGCTTAGACCACTGCTGTTTTAAAATGCCTTATTTCAACAATACTGTATCAAAAAAACCACATTAATATAGGTCCATCTTCAAGAAGATCGTGTGGGATGGGAACACTGTAAGAACCAATGTTACAACATATTATTACAAATTTCTGTTGTTTCTAATAGAAGAATGAGATCTCCAATGAAACTTTCAGACAAAAATAATCTTTAGGCCTTTCCAAACATAAACCAACTAAGTTTTGAAGGATAACTGGGGCTGTTTTCCTATGGCAATCAATATATTTTACAGAGTTTTCTATTTCCTATGCTATGCTACAATCTACCAAGAAACAACTGAGAGAGATTCAATTGCAGAGGTTAATAACCCTAGAAAATACCACATCTGAGACAGTCTATTTGTGCATGCCACAACAATGATAGCCAAGTACGCTGAAGGGTGCAAAGATAAAGATTAGGCACTCTGTAAATGTATTTTTATGTGCAAAGTCTACAATTTAAAAGCTTCCTATTTATTCAGCAAATAAAAAGAGCTTCTTTGAAGTGCTTCTTAATGCACCTGGCAAATTAGAAGTAAGAAATTAAACAGATTTGGTACTGGCAGGAGGATTAATTAATATAACCAGATATGTGGCAAGCTTCAAATATGACTGCAGTAGAGTACTGATGTTAGCAACAAGGGATGAATGCATGTACTTAAAAAAAAATTAGACCATGAAGAAGTCTCTGAACTTCTGAACAGAAAAACCAGAGACATGAACTTCTAGAAGTTTATGTTCTAGAAGCCTGTTTTACTCCATTAGCTGCAGAGGGATTGCCTCACATGCAATGTGGACTGCATGCAAGCTGAAGTGGAAGACTCTGGTAATGCAAAGCCTAATCCCCAGCACAACTAATGATATTACAGTGATGTTACTACACAGATAAAGGATCAAGCAGACAGTAACCTCATGAAGCTCATGTTCATCAAGTATTTACTGAAGGTATCACCTTGTGCTCTGGCCCATCTCAGTCCACATCAGGTTTCCTCTTAGCTAACACTGATCAATTAACACTGGCCAATTAGCAATGCCAGCAGCCCCTATGTTGCTCAGCACTCAGACCCCAGTGGCATGGGAGCCCCCATTTAATGTTGTCTGATGTTCCAAGCCCATCTTCAGGCTCATTTCTTGAGGATTACTGAAAGCTTGGGGTCACAAAGTATAATCAAAGCTGGTTTGGTTTTTTTTTTAAGTGCTGATCTATGATAATGTAGTCTTTGAGCAGTATTAAAGCCAGAATACTGTTGTTTCCAGTTGAAAACCAAGGAAATTTAGTAGCCTGGCCCCTGTGCTCTCTATGCCCCATGCAAAGAGCATTAGAGTCAGTGGAAAAGCTTCTATTGAGTCTAGGGTAAGTATTTACTACAGCAGGACGTGCTCCTGGGGCTGGACAACTTACATGGGTTCAGAAACATCACTCATCTTGTTTCTTGTTCTTTTGCACCAGTATAATAGCAATGAAGGTAATCAGTGCAAATAGAAAACTTTCTATTGGAGGGGACTTTGGAGCTTTTTGAATGCTTTTTTTTCCTCTCCTCTGCTAATGTCTTTTATTTGCAAGTTATTGAAGGCTGGACTATACACACCAAGAAATTTCCAGAAACAACCAAGACTGAGAGTAGGTAATGTCACTTTGAGAGTTACACTGATTTTTAATATCTTGTTAATCAAGTCTCAGCTGAAACTTCAGTGACAGACTCAGCAACAAAACTACTGGGGTTCACTTGTCACTCTTCTTCCTTCCCCCAGGCATGGGTCTTAATTAATATTCATTTAAAAGGGAAATCTCTCTCTACTCCATACCTCCCAAACCACCATTGGTGCTATACAAAGGAATTACCCCGGAAAGAACCAGAAAACCTCCATTTTTTTTATCATAAGCTGCATTGCCTGAATGGTTAATGAGGATGTGATTTCACTTATTTGAACAGGAACCATTTTTTTTTTTTCTGCCAGTCTGTGTTAAGAGGGTTTTAATGCTTGTTTAATGAAGCCTGGAGAAATGAAGATGTTACTCTGCTTCTCTCCGTTTAGCTGTTTTGTTACAATTTATATACTTCTTACAGAATTTTACTCATTAATTTTTCAACAGCAATATTTTTCAGTTTCACCAGAATTACAGCATATGCTAATCCTTTAAAGAAAGTCCTGCTCTTTGCAGAATGCATTATAAACAGCCTTCCTGAGGGCTTTGCCTTTTAATCTCATTACAATGATTTATTTGCTTTTATCTACTTTCTCTTTGAAAACAGGTATAAAAAAGTATGTTTATAAATTTACTTAGTTATTTGTGTACTGAAAATTTTCCAATGGAATACATTATTGGTTCTTTTAAACACCAAATACTGTTCAAAACCAAAATTTTGGAAAATAACATTCCATTCATATAGAAGTGAACGGAATATTTTGGATATGCTTTTAGGACAGCTTTTCCAACATTATTTTTTCTTTCCTTTTTTCCTGTGCTTCTTTTTAGAGTACTGTGGAGTTCAGTTATATTAGGGGTTGTGTTTATATGAACCTTATTTGAGTTATCATGTGATCCTGTCTTTTCAATCCTCTTGGCTAGAGTATTTGGGCTGTTATCAATTGTTCCACTGAATATTACAGTATTTGATACGAATAGTTATTTTTTAGCTTAAGCATTCAATTCAACTGTCTACCATGAAGGTAAAGGCTTGTCCTTGATAAAAATGAGATTCCTCCAGGGACAGTTGAAGGTCATGGGGATGTCTTTCAAAGGATTAAAAGCAGTAACAATTTGAGTTTTCAAAGAATATTTCTTTGACCCTTCTTGATATAACAAACTTACAGTAAATGCGGGCAGGATAAATTTAATAAAATAAACTAAAAAAAATATATTTCACTGCACACAGTTGTTCCCTTGGGCTATAGGGAAAATAAACATGCGACAGATGTTAGTCATTACTGAAGGCATGGTAATGGCATGGCAAATGGAGCAGTCTGGGAACCTATAAACTCTGCAACTTCTACAGAGTAGGTGTGCAGCATATGCTTTCAATGCCATTCCTAGATCATTTTAAACAAGTTTTATTTTCAAAGCTGTTTTTTTCATTTCAGTGCTTTTTTTCATCTCTTGTGCTAAGGGTGGAAAGCAGAGGAGGGAGGGAAAGTACTCACTTGAAGACAAAACTAGCAGGGTACCTTCTCTATAAGCTTCCAACAGCAGCTCCACCTGTCCCTCCTCCCACTGATTTCTCTCACTGACTTTGGAAATTTTTGTGTAAAAAACACCCTGATGATGAATGCTGAAAATATTTCACTCTAGAACTGTCTTACACAGATTCCAGAGCCTTGGTGAAGACTGAGTGTGAGGGGGTGTTGCACTTCTTGGTTTAGAGCTGCAGGTTTACTTGAGAATTCCCTTATTTATTTTTTTTTCCCTGGGTTTACTCACATATATCATGCTGGCCTGGAGTACCAGGAAATACATTTGAACGAGGAGAATAAATAATACATGATTTTAAATACCGTTGCTACTGAGATCACAAAGGACTCTTCTAAACAATTGTTTTGAAAACTTATTTTTCTCCTCCCAGACTTACATTGTTTCTCTCTGTTACTGCCATTAAAAGTCCCCATAACAGTAACATAATAGCATCCTTCAGGTCTAGGTAAAAACAATTGGTGTTCAAAGCAAATCATGATCTGAATCTGCAACATCAAACTTTGCATAGATATTAAAATTCATGTTCTAGAAGATGTAGCTTGATATTCTTTATTGCATCATTTGGAACAGGATCCCATTTTCAAATGCTACTGAAAAATACATTAGAAATGTTTAATCTGGTTTGCTTCCTTAGTCAGGAGATTTTCATATTACATAACAGTTCAGAAGGAGCTTTTAGTTACTTATAAAATGTCCACTCCAAAGCCCTTCATACATTGTTTTCAAAACTGTCTTATTTTGGCTATTTAGTTGGAGTTCTTAATGGGGGAAAAAACACCCACATAAAACATGATAATGAAGATCAGCATAATGCATAATTTTGTGCAACTTCAGCTGTTTTAAATCAGTATGAAGCCCTGCGGCTCCTACACTTGACAGCACATTACAGAAGGGTCAATATTTCCAAAATGCTTTTTAACAATAGGAACTATTGGAGCATCTGAATACTGGCTGAGATTTCTAAACATAATTGGTTTCTCTAAAAAGGTCAGTTTGTCTTTGAACAAGTTTTAAGAGCAAAATAAAAAAACAACATTCTAGAAGGGTAAAATCAACAAATTCCAGATTCGCTCCAGATGGTGTGGAGGTTTGAGTTTTTCTTTAAGCAAATCTATCTTCCCTTTCATAATTTCAAAACCTGGGTAAACACTAAATGAATAAGTACATATACTATTTGGAAGCCTTTTGTTAATATCTTGTCTGAAGAGTTCTAGCAACAGTTTATGGACTGTTTATGATGAAGGTCAACAGGAAAAATATCTTAAAATAGTATTCAGTGTAACAGCTACAGGGGTCAAAGCCTCCAGACAATCAGGCTACTTATTTTCTGTAGCTAAGCAGATTTCAAATAACAATAGGTTATTTGAAATAACACAAATGATAGATATATGAAATAAACAGATATACTAAATAATAGATTTATGAAATAAATAGATTTAAAATAGCAACAGATGCTGATTGCTGCTTGGAGACCACCTGTGCATCGGTCAGGGAGTCCAGTAGGTGTGATGGAGCCCTGCTTCCCTGGGATGGCTGAACACCTGGCTGCCCCTGAGAACTGGTGAATGAATTTATTATGTTGCTTTGCCTGCACACACAGTTTTTGCTTTACCTATTAAACTGCCTTGATCTCAACCCATGAGTTTTCTCACTTTTACCCTATCCCTTGTCTCCTCATCCCACTGAGGTGAGTGAGTAGCTGTGTGGGGCTTAGTTGCCCGCTGGGATTAAGCCACCATAGCCTAAGTGCAGGTAATTAAATTTGAAAGAGTGCTGTCTAAAGACACAGAAAAGAAGTTGTACTAATCCAAAACTGGATTCATTCAGATGTAGGATTGTCAGATGTGTTTTCTCCCTTGACATGGATATTGAATATTCTGTGATGAAATTTCTTCTCACTCTCCATCACCCAATGTAATGTGATTTCCTACCACACACCTTTACATCCACTCTTTCACTCGGCCACAGTGTGAAATCAAGGACTCATTGAAGATTACTTTCAGTATTATCTTCACTTGGTGCCAAAAGCAAATGTTTCAAGGAGACACAATACTCCAAACAGACCTCTATTACTGTATGAAGGGCAGTGGAAAAATAAAATTCACACAAACCAGAATTTAAAAACTTGATAGCTGCATTTAACATCCATAATGTGTTTTCAGACAACTAAATAAGTGGATTCTTTTGCAAAAGCTCTGCATTCCTGGGAGATCACATCATAGAAGGAAACATTCTATTAGGTTCCTAGCACTTTTCAAAGTAGTTCAGCAGGCTTTTAAACACACTTCTAACTTGATAAGTTTAGCCAGCATCCAAACAATTATGATTTTATCAGTGTTGCTGTTCCTTTCTCAGAGAAGACTCCACATAGGAACACTGCTGAAGTCTCTTTTGTTATCCTCCTGCAGAGTGAGTAATTTCCTAATACCAGAATTCACTCTTATAGTGTTTTAAGCTACTCTTGTCTTGTTTGAGTTCAATTCTTGAAAAACTGAAATCCTGTCCAAAATACTTCCCGTGAAGTTTTTATTCTTATTTCTTCAAACAACTTTTTGAATTCATATAAAAAAAGTCTTTCAGGTTTGACTAAAAAGGAAAGAAATTCCTTTGAATTCAGTTGATCTTTCTTAGAATAGGAATAATAATTTCAACTTTTTAAAGCAATATTGCACTGAACATTTTTTTTCATCCTCTGATAAAGACTACTATTAAAATTCCATCTGAATACAAGAAAACACATTTTTAATGCAGTAGTTGTCAACTATTAGAGCCGACTGCCCAAAAAAGTTTGTGGAGTATCCGTTTCTGGGTATATTAAAAAGCCCAACTGGACATGGGCACAGATATAACATGCTCTGGTTTCCCATGCCCTGTGAAAGGGGTGGGACTGAAGTGATCTTAAGAGGGTCCTTACAAACTCAGCCATCCCACAATTCTGCAACTACACATGAAAAAGGAACATCAAGGTTCTTCATTCATCAGAACATTAGATAAAAATCTTGGAATATTTGAAAAAAACTGGTGAAATAAAAATGGGCACTTAAATCAAAACAAACAAACATATACAGATGTACCTATATTCTGCATGAGATCACACTTCTGTCTGTGCAGAAGGCCCTCACAAGAAACTGGTCAGGAAACTTGCAGTCCCTTCCTCTTTTGAACCCAGGCCATAGAGGAGCTATAAATTTTCACAATTGTGTAGATGGTTTTCTTGTTTGATCATTCCGTACTGACATCAAGATCTCATAGTCTGATGAACAGAAATCCAAATTCCCACTTTTCTTTAGTTAAAAGTGAATCTGTAAGTTTAAATACTTACATTGTGTATTCAAAATATTCTATAACACTATGACCTTACAAAGAACCACTTCTATTCCCCATCTATCTCTAGCAGGTAGATTCTGGGCTGTAGCACACAGTTGCCACCTTTTATCCAAAGCTGCATTTTACTAGTGAAAGAAGCAATTTCTGAGTAATAAGTAAATTACGCTATAGATCACTTTGGGATGCTTCTGAATGACAGGTATTATAAAAAAAGAAATCATTCCCACCAAATCATTACTGGCAAAGCCATTATTAGCTGGTGGCAGGCTGGAAGTCAAAGTGAAATGAATTGCCATCCACTTCAGTAATGCCTTGAATTCGTCCCAACCTAAACCAAACAGCCTGTTCTGCTACATTAATGAAAAAGGTCACATTAGCCACAGCTCTAACTTGGTGTCTCCTCATGACTCAGAGCAGGCATGCAGACCCCTGCAACACAGCACTGCCAAAGGGCATCGCTGCAAGTGCAGAACCACCTTCCCAAGGATGGAGGTCCTCCACAGAGCCGGGCTTGATCCAAGGGGCAGCCCTTTCTCATAGTGGGAAAGCACCTCGAGCTACCTCAGCCAGATCCTCCCCAGGCCTTCCACCCAGTATTTCATCCAGGGAAGTAGATTGATATCCTAACAAAACAAATGTGCAGTCACCATTGAATTCATATATAACATCACAAGTTTTGCCTCAATTTGTTTTTAAGTCGATGGATTCCATTGCCAGAGTTTCTGATGATTTCTACTAGCCTGCCTGAAAATTTCATCTACATGCATTAAAAGCCATCTTCATCCATAAGAGGGAACTTGACTCATATGTGTGCATGTATCTGTGTGCATGTGCATTTTGGGGGGTGGTGGTAAGTATATCTACCTCACTACAAAAACAGTAATCCTGCAATCGTTCCTTAAAACCAATCAATTTAATATATTTATGTCTTTAAGCAGTATTTAAAGACCCAAGATCAGTTTGCCTATCACACATTCCAGACCCTTCCAATTAGTCTTTTCAAAGCATTAAAGTATCTGATAAGAAAGGGGACATTTAAAATAAAGAATAGAAAATGTTTAAAAATAAGAACCCAAAAAAAGGACAGCAAGACAGAAAGGACAGGAATAACATGTAAAAAGAGAGAGCATCTGTCTGAATATCCCATTCTAAATATTCTAAAGTTGTGATGGAACTGCAAATATAGTTTGAATTCACCACCTAAGCCTTGCTGGAATAGAAAACATTAGACCAAAACCAATCTTTGGAATACACATTTCTCAGACTAGGAAAATTCTCTAATTTCAGCTGGCATGCTTTCCATTGATGTATTCATGGCATTCTACTATCCAAACAGGCCGTTTGAACTTCACTCTGTTACAATCTATGACATATTCAATTTTCTGCCTTTGCTACTTTCCACATCAATGGATTTCATATTGTCTACAAGAGGATGAGGCATTTTTCTACTGCTTGCTGTAGAAGATACAGATAAAAACATGTCCTCTCTTCAAAGTAATTTTCAAATGCTTCTCTCATAATGCATACTATTTTTTTGACTTTTGTTTGCCTTTCCAGCATCCCACAACAATTGAATAATCTCTCCTGGGTTTAATGCACTACATAACAGTGAGCTCACCATTCAGAGACCAAGAGTTTTAAAACAGTCCCAAACTACCTTTACATTTTTCAGGGGGGAAAATATCTCCGAAAAGAGCTTGAATTTTTACCTCAGTTAGAATGACTAATAATAATAAGTACACTACATATGCAATTTTTACTTTTTTTTTTTCCCAAAACTGAAATCCCTATGAGAAATGTGTAATTAAACAAGGAATTTGGAGGGCATTTTGAAAAGTGTGGCACTGCTTTTTATAACAGAAATCATCCTCTCCTCTCACTTTCATGATTCTGAGCCTGGCAAAATGTTCCAGCATTGCCCTTTCATAGAACATACTTGTAGTTCACCAGGAAAAAGGTGATAAAATATCTATTACAGCTTCAAAACAAGAAGCAGCAATAATTTTCAAACATCCATCTTTGAAGGTAATTTTTTATACTAATAGTTCAGGGATCTGATAGATTTTTGGTTCCTCCAGAGGCTTTATCTATAAAGGACACTACAAGTTAATAGTAAGAGAGAAAGGACAAAGAGCAAACTACTGTAACTTTTCCTTGTAGAGTTCATACTTCAAGCTTTTTCTGTTGACAGCCTTTCCTGTTTCTAAAGCACTGGATAGCCAAGTAACACCACTATAACCTTCTAGTAGCACATCTGCGCTTACAGTATGGTGCAGAAAGGAGAGAAGCAATAATTTGGGAAGTGTTTCACTAGAAATTAAAGAAATTTTTGGCTGTTTTACAGGCTCTTTGCTTCACTTAATCCTATCAACATCTCCCCTGCCACAAAAGAAAATCAGACACAAAGGCAGAATAAAAATACTACCATGTCACACACCATGCTTTTCACTGGTTATCACAGATCTCCCAATTTAGTAAACATCTCCTTAAAATGGATCCAGAATGCTTTCACCACAGTGTTTTCAGAGGGTTTTCTCATTCTGGTCATCTTTTCCTAAGAACAGAAATTCTGCTCTGCAGCAGCAGCAAAGACAAAACACTTTCCTCGTTCCTTTCGTTTCTGTTTCCATGTCAATCCAGAGCAGGAGTCTCCAGCTACACACCCTAACCTGGGACTCTGGAACAGGAGGAGCAGGAGCTTAATGCCACTCAGATTCTGTCACTGATTTGGAACACAGACACCAGTGCTTTACAGGAGAAACTTTGTTGTGTTTTATCATTGTAAGATATGTATGGTATTGAAACATACATGGGACAGGTGAGGAATGTGAAATGTACAATTTTAAAAGAGGACTTCAAAACACTAACCAATTCTTCTTCCACCACAGCCAGTTTGCACAGTAGCAAAGCACACCCATTGTGTTAGGACAAAGTCCAGAAGCAGTGTCGAGATTTAGAATCAGTACATATTCTCCAGCAATGAACATATTACAAAAATCTACTGCTAGAGAAAGTCATTCTAAAAATGGATTGCCTAAGATAAAGATGTAGATGTAGTGAATGCATTTGTAAAGAAAAAGTAATTGTTTCACTGGGATACTATTACTCGTATAGGACATTAGCTTTAAGTTTCAATTCAGTACACATTTAACTACAGGCCTAATTTCAGTCCAATGTGGCTGTTCGCCTTGAAGTCACAGATTGACAAGTAATAGCTCTGTAAAGGACTGGATGTTTCACCATGCCATCTCAAAGAACAAACACACTGACACAGATTTGTGTGTCTTTGCACTGGCCACTGTTCCATAGGCTCATCCTGAGCTTTCACTCATGAGGTGTGGTGTACATGTGGAAAAACTTGTCTGGGGTGAATAAATAATCTTACCAGAAACATTCTCAGCAGTCTTAAAAGACATTTAATCCACATATCAGTAGAAAAAAAAAAAAGGCTTCAGGCTCCTACAAACTTTAATGCCTTTTCATCAAAAGCTTGGTTTTTGCAACAATACTGCATCTCTGGGGATTTAGGCATTACACATGAATTTCACCAAGAATTAATATCACTGCTTAGGTTTTAATGCTTTAGTTTTTCCTTCACAAACCTTATCTCTGGAATGTTTGAGCAGTGTTTATCAGAAACAAAACCAACAAACCAATCCCCACCCCAAAAATACAAACAACCTCTGCTAGTCATCTCTGCTTTTGCACTGCTGTAGATCTTGAGCTACAGATCAATTTGACAAAAATGTTCTCTCTTTTTTGGATCATATTATTTATTTTTATTGTGAAAAATAAAATATACATACAAACAACTAATTGTACATCCTAGTACTAAGCAGTAAAAAAGCTATTTTACAAAAGATTACACATAAATATTTCCACTGGGAGTGAAGTGAAATCGAGTTTTACAAAGATCATTGGAATTGTATCTGGTATTTTTACAGTAAATTGCATCTAGGAGTGATCTTTGAGGAATAAGTATGAATTTACTTCTACTTATCATCTGTGACAGCAGTGCTGCTCTTGGTGAGAAACTGCTCCCGCAAGGTTGCCTCTGCCTTTCTTGACACAGGGAGGCAAATTGGAGAATCTTCTCTTGTTCCACCTAACAGCTGTATTCTGAGTGACTAATTGGCTAGAAATCCCTACAGGGAATACAAATGCTAGTAAACGAAACAAGTGAAAAACATTCCATTTAAGCCTGGACCGAGATTAGGGAGAGACATGAAAAAATAATTAAATAAAGACAGTGATAAGATGAGAGAATAAAGCTTATTACAAAGAGAGTAGAGAGGTTAAAGTTCCCATTATTAGCATTCAGGTAGAAAGTACAAGAGAAGCAAATCCTGACAGTACTCTCTTCTCCATTGCATATGAACACCTGATGTTCCTATGGCACTCTGCAGTGGCTGGAAATGGGCATATCACAAACAGAACTATAAAACACTGGGAACAGTGTTTGCCAAATGCAGCAGTACAGGGCATGTCAGGATTCTAACTTTGGTTATTTGCTGCATTTACTGTACAATAATTTTCTTCACCGTTTTATAAATTCAGTGTGAAAAACCTCAGCAAGGGCAGAAGTGTGGGAATGGAAAGAACTCCTGTTGGGGCAATGCTAGACAACCGAGTTGGGAATTGTCTTCAGCACAACAGAGTTACATAGGTTTACTTGCAAGTAGCCCTCTGATAAGCAGCTGAGTCAAGACCTGCTGTCCATAACTCCTCCTTTCCTCTGTTACAGGAACTGGGAATAATGTCCAGATTACAACCAGTAGGGAAATTCCAACACTGGTATTCTTCTTCAGTGCCATTATCATATGCATATCTTTTTCTAAAGCAGTAATATTTTCCATTATGTAAGGGCAGGATCACTTTGATACCACACACACTGTCCTGAGGGTGATCACAAGAGCGGTCCTGACATCTCTGTTTCTATCATCTAGATCTTTAAAAAGGGATTCAGCTTCCCACTAATATTTTCAGAGGCTATGTAGTTCCCAACTGTCAATGAAACACTGGGAACTGGAAATCTACTGATATTTTCATTCAGCTTGGTGTTTCTTTATTTTCTGGACTAATGGACCCTGAAAATTTGACCCCTAATCACCAGTTATTTACTATGAAACAATGTGGTTAAGGTTTAAAATCTTTTGCACTTCCCCACTGATTTACATTTAGTCTGGAAGCACAGTCCGCTTGAATCCACACACCTAACTAAAATCTGTTACAACAATTCAGCTTTTAATTTTCAGTAGGTTTAAATCCTTAACTATAGTAAATCAGGCTTCATCTCCTGTCTGACGCTTCTGTAACAAAATTTGTCATCTTTTTACTTATGTCATTACTTCCAACTTACTTGACCAGTTAATTTTAATTTCTCTCCCAGAAGGCACTTAAAATCCACCCTGCTGAAACAATCCACCCAAAACTACAACCAAAACAGGGCCTTTAAACTTTCTACTGAACCCCAGAGCCTGGAGCTGCTTCAGCTGCTCTTTCAATGACTCTGATCTCTTAAGTGTAATTTCTTTTATTAGATCAGTATGGACTCAACTGGCTGCTTCTCTTTTTAACCTATTTTTTTTCAATGATCACATTTAAGCTTCATCAGTAAGCATTGATTATTAGTAGGAAGCAAGGGCAAAGGCAGCACATTATGATGAGAATGACAATGAGGAGAGCAATTATAATCAGTTGCAAGGAGGGTTTTGAAAGTGTTTTTCATGCCTTGCCTAGGAATGCAACAGCCACACACAGCCATTTCCAATGGATAAGATGACAGTGGCTTCTGAATTTTAAGAATGGAACTTTATATTTCTGATTCTAGCTCGAGCTTCTGGGAAGTAATACATAAACCATCATCAACATCTGTGTTGATGGGGGCACTTGTCTGGGAGGTCAGAACTGTCGCGTTACCGAGAAAGCAGACAGGAAGATGACTCTGCTGTCACAGCTCATGGACTGTCTACAGGCAAGAAGATAAAAAGTGGGAAGATCAACAAGAAACAGCAGACTGCTAAATGCACACTTCCCTGTATCAGACTCACTGTGGAGGCCTTATTTCACCTTATTTCATAAATGCAGAGCAAGTTATTCTCCAAGTCACCCGCAGTTTCCTGCAGATACAAAACCCTTCTACAGATTCTGACCCCATTCACTAAACATGACTGTTTTATCTAATAGCAAGCCTCCCCCAGGCAGAATTTCCTTGTTACTAAAATGGCACAGGAATAGCCTGACCTGTCTTATGTTGTCTTCTCACTGTCACTAAGATGTATAAAAATCTCCAGCAAAGAATTTTTTCCTGTATTGTAGAACATAGCAACCCCACACTCAGTTCAAGTGAGCCATCTGGAAATGTTGGGTAAGTGATAAAAAAGAGCAGGCCTGCTTCACTTCAAGAACCATTTACATTGATAAAATATAGGAGCAGGTTTAAGATGACTTTCACTTTCTCATACCAGTTCACAGCTGTCTTAAACTGAAATGCATTCATACCAGGAATGATCATGTTTTAGCTAAAGCAGCTGGGAATAAATACATCCAAATTTGAGTTGTGTTTGCAGTGGTTCCATACAGAACCTATAAATGGAGCATTACTAGCATTGTCCTCAATTAATCTCATTACTCCAAACCAAAATGAAAAATAGTAAAAATCCCCTCCAGTGTTGAGGAACAGTCCACAAGCTGAGATGATATAGATGAGAACTTCTTCTTCAGCATAAGTGGTGCTGAAAGAGTTTGGTAAACAACTGTTTTTCTTTCTAGCAGATGCAAAGTCAACAGAGGTGCCATGATTATATTTCCCTTTTTAAAGACAAAGTCATCGTTTGTTAGGATGTTGGGGGGCAGGAGAGTTTTGGGGGTTTTAAAACCTCACTCTGATAACACAACCAAACACCCAGACCAGTAGTTTATACACAGGATCAAATCTGCTTTGATTGAGGCACAAAATGAGGATTTTTCAAAAACTGCATACGGTACACTTGAATTTCAGTCTGTTTCCTAGAAAATTAAGAGAAAGAAGAGTAAAATCTGTTGACAGATGCATCAGGAAAAAAACATTTGTTACATCTGTGTTTGCCAGGTTTACCTTAATTGGTTTATCACATGGGGCTATTTGAAGGCTGATTGTCTTTTGTAACTGTTAATAGAAGACAAATATCACATATCCTTCTATCTGTAGAAAACTACTAGATTTGAAAGATTTGTATAAAAATAAGTAGCTAGATCACTTGAAGCAGCATGTTGACAGAACCACTAAACAGACTGTATGGCTGCAGGAGACAGATGAAATACAAGCAAAGAATTTGAGCGTTGAAAATGCCTAAGGGCTAGCTTAGAAACAAGTGTCCTTGCTGAGAATTTTCCACAAGGCTGATTTTGGTTATCGGAACAGAGCAGCACATAAGAAATTTAGATTAAGTAAAAAAGGAAATGTTTTATTAATTTGTAAGGTTGCATGTCCAAGCCAAATACTATACTTCCGATAAATGAAGGTTCCACGCTGCCCTTCACACCTTGCACAGACTTGCACAAAGTGGAGTTGGGCACTAATGACCTAAGACTGCATTAGGGATCCTTGTTGTGGACTCAAACTGCTTTAACTGAGCATACCTTACCATTCTTCCCCTCAAAAAAAATGTCACATGCAAGTTTTTCTCATTGTGGAGGAAAACAGAAAAAAAAAGAAAGAGAAGAAGTGTCAGATGGTAGATCATATTGCTGTCATTTTCCTGGAAGCATCTCAGATTTTTTGGCAACAGGCACACTACAATGATATGAATAGAATAGAACTTAACCATGAACAGTCTAGGGAGTTATGCAAGTGGCTGTTATGCATTTACCCAGAGAGAGGATTCTTTCAGATATGTCTTTAGCAACAGTTAATGGGCTGAGTAGGTGTTGAAATATCTTTGCCAAACTGTATTCACTTTCCCACTGAAGTGTTAGCCAAATGAAAATCCTTTCAAACTGAAGTGTTTTTACTAAATAGCTTCCTTTCAATAAGTTTCAAAACAAATACAAATTTATTTTTTTTAACTCTGTAAGAAATTATGACAGCAAAAAAGCGCTAGATTTAGCATGCTGAAATATGAAAAAAACATTTTTCCTTAGTTTACATTTTCAGTCTTTTAAAAGATTGTACAAGTGTGCTTTGATTTTAAACATCCTCTGTTTAAAGAGAAAACAGGCTGGAGAAAATAGACAGAAGAAGGTTTTAATTGAGAAGGAAATAGAGTGGTTATCAGGGAACCTCATTCCCTCTTCCATTAAATGCCTATGGTTTTTTTACTAAGGTGCATTATGGTGCACTTGAACATGGCAACAAGAAGTGGTAATGGAAAAATATTTCATCATATTTGCCTCTTTGTAGATCATGACCAAAAAAAAAGGAGATGAAAGGCTGAATCAGGCAAGGTGCCATTGAGGTCCAACTTTGATTCAGAATTATCTAACAGTTTTATTAACCATGAAAAAGATAAATACACATACATGTGGTAAAAAATAATAATAACCATGTGTTATCAACCTGGAAATGGCTTTAAGCAGTTAAAGGACATAATAAGAATGGAAAATTAATTTGAAAATTGTAGAATATGGTAAGGAAACACAAAATCAAATTTCTTAGAACATATGTAAATTTCCAGATGTAGGTCACTGTCTTCAGCTACACAAACAAAAAGGGTACATGAAAAAATCCTTCTCGTCTATGAGACAGCGGTAAGGATTTACCTAGAAAATTATTTTGAGACCTACTTTCAAGCATGCAACCAAGATAGGCACGGTCTGTCAGAAAGTTCAAAGGGAACATAAAGACATAGAGGAGGATCAGAGAAACTGGAGATCTAAAATTTACCAGTACAGACTGAATGAATTGTGGAATGAGGAAAGAGATGTTAATTTGAAGAATAACAGTTCAAATAAAACCTTATAGTCTTCAAATATATAAAAGGCTGGCGTCATCTGTTCTCCATATTTAAATGCCCAAGGCAGCAAGGGATATTCAAGTTCCTAAGAGTATGGAATATGAAGAACTGTAAAGTGGAAAGGCTTGAGAATCTCCATCTTTGTATGTTTAGCAACTGGTACTACAAGTATTCATTAGGTGAGCAGGAGGATGCAATGGATCTCTGAATTTCTGCCTTACTGGACTTCTGATTTGCTGCTGCATGGGTGAGCAGTGAAGCAGAGATTTATCAGCCTGTTGAGCTTGGAAAAGAAGGATGAGGACAAAGGAAATCCATAGGGAAATGAATGGCTCTCACAAAAGAGGCTCCTACTCCACACTCCTGCATTTGTATCTTTCAACAATGGTGACAATGTCCTCCTGCACACAGTTCCACGTTCACGACCATTGAACAACATCTCCCAAAAGCTTCACGGACAGCATTCTCTACTTAGACTACACATAAATGCCTCATATTTTCTAAATGCATTGTTTTTTTTCTGAAGTGAAAGGCAAGATCTACACCCCAGGTGTTCTTGTGTCAAAATTCTCCCTCATGGAGACAACTCTTCCCATCTTCATTTTTCTGAACCTTACAATTACTTTTCTGTTCATTCTGCAGTTCAAAACCAAATTTTAAATAGAGCAGACTGAATAGAATTTTTGGACAGGCATGCTTGTGTTGGTAGCCTTAAGTTTCTCATCTGTATTATGATGATTCCAGGTAGCATTAATAGCTCCTTGCAGCCCTATGAGATGGATGAGAAAGCACTCTGAGACTTCAACAATTTCAACAAACTGGAAAAACAGAGGAAAGTAGCTTTTCCTCATGGGAGGAGGCAGTTTCAAAGATGGGAATAACATGATACAGCCTCATTTCAAAATTACTGACTGTTATCTCCCATTAAATCATAGATTCACCATAGAATATGGTTGGGGTTGAAAGGGCACCTTGAAGATCATTTAATTCCAATTCCCCTGTGGTGGGCAGAGACACCTTCCACTAGACCAGGTTTTTACTAAGCTGGCCTTGAACACTTCTAGGTATGGGGCATCTGCTTCTCTGGGCGACATGTTCCAGTGCCTCACCACTCCCATAGAAAATAATTTTTTCTAATATCTGATCTAAACCTACTCCCTTTCAATCTGAATGCATTCCTCCTTACCTTGTCACTACATGCTCTTGTAAGTAGTCTTGTCCTATCTTTCTTGCAAGTTCCCTTCAGTACTGGAAGGTTGCAATTAGGTCATCTCTAAGCCTTCTCTTTTCCAGGCTGAACAACCCAAAATTCTCAGCATTTTCTCATAGCAGAGGTGCTCCATCCCTCTGATCATCTTGGTGCCTCTTGTCTGGACTTGCTCCAACAGGCCTGTGTCCTTTCTGTGCCGGGGACCCCAGAGCTGGGTGCAGCACTCCTGGTGGGGTCTCACCAGAGCAGAGGGTCAGGATCCCCTCCCTGGCCCTGCTGCCCACGCTGCTTTTGGTGCAGCCCAGGACACGTTTGGCTTTCTGGGCTGTGAGTGCCCATGGCTGGGTCATGTCCAGCCTCTCACACACCAGCACCCCCGAGTCCTTCCAGGCAGGATCTGCTCTCCATTTGTCCATCCCCCAGCCTGTACTGATAACAGAGGTCGTCCTGACACATGTGCAGCACTTGGTACATGGTCTGAAACCACGTGAGATTCCCATGTGTCCACTTCTCAAGTGTGTTTATGTCTCTCTGGTTGGCAACCCATCCTTCAGGTGTGTCAGCTGCAAATTTGCTGAGGGTGCACTCGATTCCTCTATGTCATTAATGAAGATACTAAATAACACCAGTCCCAGTACAGATCCTTGAGGGACACCACTCATTACTGATGACTATTGGGACTCTGAGCCATTGACCACTTCCCTCTGGATGTGGCCATCCAAGCAATATTTATTCCACCTAGCAGTTCACCCATCAGTCTCCAATTTGGAGAGAAGGACACTGTGGGAACCATGTCAAAGGCTTTAGAGAAGTCCATATAAAACCAGTTTTCACCCTGAAAATTTCCATTTCTGTCTGTAATCAGGTCTGATTTTTCTTGCATGCTAAAGGATTCAAAGCATGCAGATTATACATAATTAATTTAACTTTCATTACTTGTCAAACCAGATCCTTTATCCCTTTTAGTCTGAAGTAGATGCACTACTCCAATACTGCATACAGAAGCAGAAACCTAAAGGGGGAAAATAACTATCTCATAGTGCCTGTTTTCTTGATATGCTTTTTATTGTTGTTGTTTTATAGATTATATTCCCAAGCACATTTTTTGAAAAGAGTGACTAGGACTATTTTTTTTTTAAAGGGCTCCATAAAAAGCGGCTGATGTGTTGCACAGGACTACATTTGTCTACTGCTTTGTTCATCATCTAAAGAAGTCCTGTTTTTTTATATTTTGGTGCTGCAAAAATTTACTTATCTTGGTAGCACATTTAAGGGATGAGATATTAGAAAATAAAATGACCGCAGCAGTCTCTAAGAACCAATTAGGTTGAATGGCAACAGTATTACTATAATGTCAAAAAGTGAAACAACAAATATAAAAGTAGAGCATTCAATAAATTTTCTGGAAAATAGCAGTCATTTTATTCCACATGTCTTCAAGATGATTCCACTAGAATCACCAGAATCTTGATCCCTCTTATTGACAACCTTTTTTTTCCCTAATTCACACTTGCAGAATCTTTATACATTCAAGTTCAGCAAGCAGGACTGCTTCAGGATCAACAGAGGCTGTTTCCTGGTCTTGTTAAGGTGTCAAATGCTCTCTGTCTTGGATGCTTGGACAAAAACCTCTAAACTCTTTTTTAGTTCATTCCATATATACATTCTTGTAAAAAGACTACCTTCAAATAATTTTTCATTGTTTTAATTGTTATGAAGATTTCTCTGAACAACACAGGGTTTACCTGCCCCTCAAAAATGCTGTGCACACTTAGTACTGGAAAAGCCTTCAGATTTTTCCACCTCTGCTTTCCTATTTTGTTCAAAAAACAAGAAAAAACCCCACAAGCTAACTTCCACTCTTAAATATTTAATAAACACTGTAGGAGAAGATTCCAAGAATAATTACATCTGATTATATTTTCCTACATAATGGATATCTTCATTGGTTGAAGCACTGAATGACAAACTACAGTAAAAGCAAGCCTAAAGCATTGAATATTTATGCTTGCCTGTGATTTACATGAAGAAAAAACTCAGAAGTAACATAAACAAACTTCTTAGCAGTGAGATAAGATACAAAGAGAATAATCTGAATAATAGCAGCACAAACGACTTTGGGTTGCAGCTTTCCAGACTTGCCAAACTTTACTCTAAAATCAATTATTGTTCCCGTAATGACTTTCTGGATTTCTGTAAGGGCTTTTCACCTGATTTCAGTTGGCGTGAAGTCAGGATTCAGAAGACAAATGACACAAAATCCTTATGAGAAGCAGTTTTTTACAGATTCATGAATGAAAGTAAAAAAGGTGAGGAGACTTGAAGCCTAATTCAGGTCTCCAAGGTGAAGAGAGTGGTAGCATATTGGATAGGTCTTTTAACAACCATGGCAGCAGGGTTGGACCAGATTATCTCTGAAGGTTCCTTCCAACACAAACCATTATGTGATTCTATGAAACACAAACTTCAGGAAAAAAAGAAACATCTTGGCCAAGATAGAGTGGTGTTCTGGGATGTGCTGGAATCAAGCACATGACAAAAGAACAACATTCAAAACAATTACAGAAAAACTAAGCAGAGTAAAGGGAAGTTTTCCAGGATCTACTGTATTCTAATAAAAAAACTATAGACATGAACATGTCTGTATGTAGTAGTGAAAGCTGAAAACGTTAATCAGTTTTGTTTTCATGGAAAAGGTACAACTTGACTTTGTTTTTTGCCTACTGCAAATTACTGCTCTATATCCTGGTAGAGGAATTCAGAGACTAGAGTTTTCCTGTATCTTCTCAGTTAGTTAATCTTCCTGCAAAAGCCACCAAACCCTGGAAGGGTCTTGTCACTAATTTTACCTCTAACCTCACCTCTCCATCCTCTTCAGTTAGTTACTGAACCAAGCGAAAAAGAATGTGGCTTCCTGCTCTCGAAGTACAGTAAACTTAGATTTTTTTTTCCCATTAGTGCACTGGTGTTTTAAAATTAATACCTGAAATGAACTATTTTAGATTTGACCAAATGGAGATTTTTGCAGTTGTTCAGCTGAACATAAAACTCTAAAGTTTTGTTTTATTAAAAGGAAACCATAGAATTTTCTGAATCTGCAGCAATCTTTCCACTTCTCTCAATTCAGCTGATTTGGAAGCCAAACTTAATCAATTATTCACATTCCTAAAGGGAAAATGCAGCCTAGTTATCAGTGTCTCTTAAAAAGCTGACAAACTACCTGTACTCATTAATTAGCACATGGCTCCCATTAAAACAGGGGGACTTGTCATTAAGTTGTTAAATTCCTTGGCTACTTGCAGTGATTAAAATCCACATTCCCAAAGCCTCCTAGGATATTGCCTACATATATCAAGGTACTACTGCATGAATGATGACCAATAAAAATAATTTACAGAAGTCTGAATTTAATTGACCAGGCTGCCAGCTTACCTTCCAAGGGATTGGAGGAATAAGTTACCAATTTAAATTAAAAGCCCATATATCAAGAACAACAGAAATTGATTGCAACAACTCCTGATTACAATTCTGGGAGGATTAGAAGCTCTTGAAGTCTTATAATTAAAAAATGATATGTTTACACTTTTGTCAATCTAACACAATATCTCCTAGTAGGAAATTATGTAGATTGGTTTTTTTGAAGAGGAGGATCATAAACCTTAATCCACAGACTATTTTGATGCTCCCCCAAAAAACGTAGTTTTGAAATAATTCAAACTAAGCAGGAAAAGTACAAAAATACTACTAATTAATTTCCATGACCAGTTTTTAACTAATTGGTTTTACAAGATGTACTTTTATTTTCATAACACAAAGCCCCTTTTTAATCTTAAATAACCTCAATACTTTTCCTCTTTTTTTTCCATTTTATTATTTTCTTTGTGTGCCCCTGTTCTGACTGAACTAATCATGCTGTTCTATGCAGAGGACTGGGATAAAAGTCGATGAACAAACACCTCCTAAGAGGAGCTGATTACCAGTTGCAGTATCTCTCAGTAAGGGCCTTTTGAGGCAGAAACAAACCTCCCTTTGCCTCTCCATGGTGAAAAACACTAGCACCACTCTGCAAGTCATCCTATTCAGCTGCAGACAAGTTGGCAGAGCAGGAGATTCAGAAAGAACCCAGCTTCCTCCTCCATCATAAATTTCTTTATCCACTCAAGTGCAGCTTCAGCATCTTTTTGATTATTGCAGCAATGGATAGAGATATTAATTTGCTATAGGTTTTGTGAGCCTGTTGCACATTTCATGGGAAGAAAGGGAGAAGTATCCCTACAACATTTCTAACTTTGAGCTCGAAGAATACCTGACCATCCCATTTCAAGAGCTTTGACTACTAAAGCTCCTAAACCGATATTTATGTCAGAAATTATTTTGCTTCAGCTTTAGCTATCCTTGATGCTGCTGGATAAACTGCCTACTAATATTAAATGTAAATGTTCCAAAGCTACATTTACACCCAGCAAGAAGTTTCAAAAAATTTTTTTTAACTAACAAGTGTGAAAAGTCACCATTGATCAAAATAAAATTAAATATGTTATGCAGGAACATGTCCAAAATGAAGAAGGACTTTCTTAGTTGTCTCAATAAATAGGCTGAACAGTTTTTAAAGCCTCGGCAGTCTTCAACCCTAGATCTGCATTCTGAGCTTCTAAATCATCTCTACTTCAGAGCTGATTTCTTTTTGCTTATTACAGGTTTCTATCTGGCAAAGCAATTGTTCTTGTTTCTGATATTTGCCACAGATACTCAGTTTAGTCACCTGATGGAACAAAAAGGACAAAAAATTACAGCAATGAAGAATGGCAGTTGGCAAAAAATGTTGGAAAGTTGATCTGCATTAAACATGTTTGAGTGACATTAGTACCTCTCATACTAGGAGACAAAAAGAGCCCGTCTGAAACACACCATTTCTTGTTCTTTAATGTGAACTTGTGGCAAGAAAATGAAGTCCAAGGAATTTTTTTCTTTTAGATAGAGATGTCAAACAGAAAAAAGGAGAATGTTCTGAAACTGAAATGAAAGGACAAAGTCCTTGTAAAGACTATTATTCATATACTCAATTATAAATGGGCTGGGGTAGGAGTGGTAGGGTTTATTGTTTTTTATTTTACTAGATGAACTAGGTGGTCAACATTTTTTCACTGTGGAAAAGATATTCTTTATTTACGTAAGAGATAAAGAATAAAAGACAAACCATTTGTAGAGCTTAATAAATATTTCTAAAAATTATTTTTAATTCTTCCTTTGTGCTTGTTTTTAGCTATTTATAATCTGTAAGTTGTAAAATTTGAAAATGGTATCCCAAAAACTAAATACTTCATTGGTACAAATCATAACAATTACCTCAGATTTTGTTGTGCAGAATTTTGTGAGCCAATACTGGAAAGTCAAAGGTAACTAATATCTCAAATTTAATGAAAAAGCTCTTTTAACTGAAAATGACATTTCAGAAAATATTTTAATTATTTTAGTTACTATATGCTATTATCTTGATTTCTGCTATCTACAGAAAAGTGCTTTCAGAGGGGAAGATGAAGAGCTTAGGATTTACACACAGAAAAAAAAAAAAACGGAAAGTTTCTAAACATATTTCTGTTGACCACATTAGAAACCTCACTACTGCTAAAAGGTGCAGAAGTATTTAAATAAGCCCATATCTTCAGACTCTGTAAGTTCAGGATGCTGTCCTCAGTGACAGGCAGTAGCTGGCAGTATCACTGTGCAAGGTAGGCTTTCAATCTCCAAGTTAATTTGAAGTCAATCCTCCTGGACACACTACTGAAAAATCCCAATACACTGGTTACATTTCCCATTATAAACACAGAATTGTACTGTCAAATTCCTGCATCACAGTTTCTGAAATTTTATGGTTTGAATAGTAGTCTCTTAATGCTGTTTTAAAACACAGCAAATCTTAAAATATACCTTAGCAGAAATGAAAGAAAAAATACAAGTTAAAACTAAAGATCTACAGTAGCAACTCCTTCACACAAAATTTTGAGCTAATACTTAGCCTATATTAAATTTGCACTGAATATGGCAAACACCTAGCAACTAGCCTTTAAAAACAAAACACTTCCTGCAAAAAACTCTTCCAAATGTCACACGTAGATTTGTGCTGATGAGCATACTGGAGCATTAGTGACATCTGAAGTTACTATATTTCACCTAAGTACTAGAGTTTTCAGTGACTGTCTTGCCTAGGTAGACTTCCAAACCTGTCAAGAGGTTTAGAATATAGAGCGAAATGTAAAGAGGAATGGCAGAGAGTGAGAGGCATTTCTATGGACTACATCGAATTTTCTGTAAAATGAATGAGAATTCTTGAAAAATTAATATGAAAATTTCAAAGTGCTACCATATTTCTCTCTAAATTTGCAATGCAGACACAATGAAACACAGTCTTTCACATATTTGGTGCGCACACAATTAAAAATCTTTGCCAGAAGTGTGAAAGCAATCTGTCTTTAACAGCACAAGAATGGCTTCAATTTAGTCAAAGGTGAAGAATGTGTTTCATGCCCTGTCTCAGTTTCTCTCATGTTCTTTTGTAACATGCTAAGATAGAGGTGACAAATTTCCATTGCTCCAGATCTTTATCCCCTTCCTTCTAATGTCTTCTTTTCTGTAATTTTTCAGTATTCTTCGTTCTCCATTTCAGCCAAACTGTCACAAAATTTTCTTTAACACTTATTGCTACCACAGCCAAAACTCTCCAAGTGGGCTGTGCAACCTCTTCACCACTCAGTTCTTATTTGTTTTGGGTCTTGGTAAAGGAAAACTTGGATGCCCAATACTTAATTAAAGCTGCATATAGATTTGGGAGCTTGGGAATGTTTCTAAGCTTCTAAAGTCTGAGCATATATCCTACCTGTATCCATGACAGGGCAGGACTTAGGCAAATAATAAGTCCTTTACCTAAATCCTGGTATCTTTCAAAGGTAACCCATCCCCACAAGGTGAGTGGAGTCATAACTTGCATTGACCAGGTCTTTACAGCTCAGTCACAGCTCAACTGAGAAACCACTTAGCTGAACAGATGGTGTCCCAGTTCAGACACTCTCATTGCCTTTAGAGACTGAAGAATCAACTTCTCTGACAAGTTCTCTATCTTCTTTCTGACATGAAAAAACGTATGTGATGAATTCTGTGCTGGCTGGTGGGTGAATAACAGAACATCTAAAAAATTCAACAGTTTCACATCCTCAACTGCACTGGATGAATTGAACAGAACAGCATTCCCCAAGTCATTACAGAATTGTATGATTGCTTTTAACCAAAATCCCCAGCTACTACAATGAAAACATGCTGTTAGCTGGCAAATTTTCATCTCCCAAGTCTGTACTCAAACATAGCTGAAAGCCATTGGAAATAGCTGCTAGACCATGAAAAAATGAGGATTAACCGTCTATAAAATGCTATTTATAGCAGACAAACCATTAACTAGGGGTGAATTACAAATTCACCAGTGGTTTCTCTGTGACAGGGTCACCTTGGAACTTTCCAGTATTTCCATCTGTAAAGTTCCTGGGTTTTTGGTTTTTTTTTTTTCGTTTTCAATAACACATTGTCCTCAGTGTATCTTTTTGCCACTTTAAAATGCATTGCTCAATTTTGACAGGATTATTTCATCTGCTGATAATGACTAGGCTGATCAAACAGATTCTCTTATTTCTTAGACTTTACCTGTATGTATCACCAAAGTGTCACAAAGTCATGAGTCATGGATTGCTAGAAGCATTGTTCAAGTATGAGGGAAAAAAAGCACTCTACTACTCATTACACAAAAAATATTAACATATGTGGCTAAATACTTGGACAAATGCTTGGCTGGGAACTAGTCATACTTCTTATTCCTCATATTGAAAGAGAATTTTTTTTAAAAAAGCATTTTTCTGAAATTTATGGTTAAAGCAGGAACTTGTTCAGTAGATGCCTAATACACAGTGACTAACAATTTGTTTTCAGAGTTAATCTGAAACTGCAGTATCACTCTATCAAGTATAAAAACTGATTATCATTCAGTGAAGGCAAAACCATAACATTATATATATGTCTGATGTTTTCCTTTCTTCGAAATGCTCAATCTTTGCCAGTGCCAATATTTTTACATGATGTTCCTATCAGAATTTATTTCCATTAGGAAAAAAAAGAAGAAAATCCCAAGTGTTTGATAAAATCTTAAGTTCTTCCTAAGAAATGTCCCTAACATTGTTTCATGTAGATGTAGAATGCTGTCTCAGTTTAAATTCTGAAATTGATCGATTGATCAATTCATGTACCAGCAATAAATATAATCCTATGGTAGTTTTACTTGTGTGCATTATTCTTCCTTATCCTTTCCCTCTTTTACCCCTGGAAAGGTATTGATTCACCATTAATATTATGTCAGTAAATTGCTCTTAAGTCCTGTGGGGAGTTAATAGTATCAGAAAAGTGAGGGCCTTCAGTCCTTCCAGACTCTGAAGAGTATACGACCAGACTCAAATTCTCACTATCATGTGTGCACTGTAGCCCAAATCAAGAACTGTTCTTTCACTCGCATTACATCTGCAATATCTACAATAAAAGGATCATCCTCTAGGAATTAAAAGTATAAAATATGAGTCCAATCCTAATCTAATGAATTGATTTCCAAGAAATGTTCTAAGATAAATAAAATTACAGAGTCTAGGTAGACAATACTCTGAAAACAGCTCAATATTTCACATTTCATACTTACATTTCTGACATACTTTCAGGTTCTAATATACAGAATTTAATTTTGGAGGTGCAAACTTTTTCAATGATGACTTCAAATTTAAACAAGATAAAAAATTTAAATAGTACATCAATATTTAATTAAAATCTTGTGTGCTTGCATTTTTAATGGAAATACACCAGAGCTATTTGTCTAAGTTTTTAAGAGCACCATTGGTTTTAATCAATGAAGTTTTCAGACATTTTGATGTCACAGGCATAAGCTAGACATTTCAGAGTTAAATTATGGCTATTGGTCATTTCTGCAAGAGAACACTATGGCCATTACACTCCAATAATTACCAGTACTCAATCCTCAAAATCAAATAGGAGCAATTAATCTCCTGGCAGACTACTAACCTATGGCATAGACTTCTATTTTCAACAGACATCATTTACATGCATCCACCTCTAAAAGCAACAGGAAAGGAAACATGAATACGAAAAAAAAATGAATACACTTTTCTCCTGTCTTCTCAGGAATTGAATCTCTCAGAACCACTTTGACTTTCCTAAACACTGAGAATGCTTGCTAGGAATTCTACAAATAAAGTGAATATAAATCCTGAAAATAGCAAACAGGTGTTATTATTCAGCATAAGGAGCTTACCAAAATGAGATTTGTCCATCAATTTCCTACTGTCAATTTCTCTTAAGGTTTTCTGATTACCACTGGGGTCTATGAGGAGAGTTACACAGGAGGATAAGTGACTGACAACTGACTGCAGTTATGGATATTTTTCGAGGTATGTATACTTTGTCATTTAATTCCAATGAATGTTTAATAGATAGAAATAAGCAGGAGAGAATGCCTATTAGTCTGTAATCTGACCCCTAATGAGATTATTTTAAATTGAGGAATTGCCAAACAGAGAAAACAGAATGCGAAGATTAATGATGAAAAACAAAACTAAAAAATTGAGCTGACAAAACAAGAGTGAGATAATCTAGCTTTACCCTTGCAATCAATAAAAAAGTCTAGAGACTGTATTTTTGGGCGGCCTTTTTCACAGCTGGCGTATCAGCCAGGAAGTAGAGAAAATAAAGGGAGTCAATACATATTGTAATAGTCTCAGGTTTAACAAGATTTATATTCTCTGGAAAGAAAAATACAATCAAAGAACTGATAAGAAAAACAGACTCTTACTAACACAGAAAATAACAGCCCAATCAAACTTAAACGGAATTTAACTAATATGTACTGTGACTGGTATCCTCCATTTCAGTGCTTAGAGAATGGCACATAACACTGCCTTTTACAGACGGTGTATGTAAGTGCAATGTATAATATACACACAGCATTAAATATAGTTGCCTTCAAAGTCCACTGGTGTCAAAGGAAAATAGCCTTACTTTAATCCTAATTTTTTCTCTTATAGAGTTTTGACAGTGTGAAGATTTTTGGACATGGCACAAACAAGGCAGTGTGAAGCATGATCCTGGATTACCTTCTCTTTGCTCTTAGTACTAATTTTGCAGCAGAATATCTAGAAGTTCTTACTAATTTTGTCTTTTTTTAATTTTGTTTATGTTACCAGTAAATCTTTTATTTCATATAGCATCAAGACAGAGTGATCTGGACTGTCTAACACAGAGGCACCTATCACCTAAGGAGGAATGTTCTTGGAAAACGAAAACAACAGTACTCCTGAAAGAACCAAGTGTCTGAGTGTCTCCTGATTTCCCCCAAGTTGTACCAATAAGTCCTAGCAAGGCCCTCATTTGAAAAGATTTCCTTTCAGCATCCTAATTTTCTACTGCTATATGTTCCTGGAAGAAGAAAATGAAGAAAATAAAGGGAGTATATCTAGCCTTATGGACAAAAATGTTACAACACAGGAGATGATGGGCATTGGTGGCAAAGAACGTGTCACCTCACTCAGACTTTGATCTATGTTATTTTCCTAGCAAGACCAAAAGACGGTACAGCCTGGGGTTTTCAGTGTCTCCTCAAATAGCTCTGAATTTGTATCAAAATTCAACAAGACTAGCCTTCTCTAGCATGTTCTTTTCCTGTTACTAAGAGCAGTGCCTGCTAACAAGCACTTTGAATTAATTTTATTGAGATTGAAATAAAAACATATAGTGAGTATTGGTGGTCGGAAAATTGTCCCTTCATGGTGGTATCCCATGCACAGGAGAGAAGGAGAACCTCTCTTGTTTGGTAGTCCCAGACGATGACTGTCATAATAAGCAGAAAGATTAAACAAGCCACAGAATTTACATTCTCCATTTAATCTTCATTCTCAACACTTCACTTGGTGGAGTGTTCTGTGTATTTCATCTCCTGGCTGATTGTGAAGGCCATGGAGAAAATCCCACATAACTATTCATTCCATTTAATCAAGTCCCTCAAGGCGAAAAAGTTGCATTATCTAAATAACTACATCTAAATGCACAGTCATGGCATAACATCCTGAACACTCACATCACCAATCCATGACTTCAAGAGAGAGCAGTACATTCTGGTTAATGCAAAAGGTTCAGTTCATGTGTCAAAAATTATTCAGGTGAAAAACCACACAGCTGGAACACTTGTTCGCAGTATCCCTAAAAATGTGAGCATTTCTGTCTGTTGAAGAAGAAAGAAGAAAAACATTACAGATGCACAAATACACAAATACCCTGATTACAGAGAGCAAAGGGAAGTAATTCAGAAGCAGTGTATGTCACTCACAGGAGTTCATAGTTATGTGGTAAAATGCTCCTGTATTTGGCAGCACTATAACAAAAACAGAAAAGTCAGAGCTGAAACTAATATTTTCCAGAGTCCTCTAGGAGATATCAATGAGTAGTAGGTAATTTTAAAAATTAATTAATTAATAAATTAGATGTTTTCTGTGGGAGTCTGCTGTCTCATGATACACTTTTATATCCTTTACAGGAAGAAAACAATGCATACAGTAGTATAAAACCCTACTTATTATTCATAATACCATCTTCTCAGCATTCCTCAGTAACAAGTGCAAAAACATCAAAAGCATTCCAGTGAAAAGAATTTCTAATACATCCTAAGTCTAAACATTACCATCATTTTGATAGATATTTCCAAATGTCAGAGAGCAAACTACATTTGATGTCAAGCCAAAGCATTTCAGCGTGGATGCCTCTCTTCAGGCTTCTATTAATAGTATGATCTATTTTAAGGAAGAAACACTACTCATATTTCACATGGTTGGAGTTTCAGGAATTTGGCTTGAATTTCTCATCATGTTTTCAAACCAGCTCTTCTAGATATACAGTTTTCCAATTACCTATATGGCCACTCAGTGTGCTCTTGTTTTCAATTAGATAAATTCATTATTTACTGATGCTTTCATTCTTGGTCTCTTATAGTACATCTAAATGTTTATAGTTAAACAAATTCCAGTCTGTTTCTTACAAGTAAACATTAATTCAAACATGAAATTATTATTGTTCCCCTCAAACCATAGCGTTGTTTCTTCTGGCCTGGATGAACAAGTCTGCATGAGTTAAAATGCTTACTAGCCAAGACAGAGGTGGCAACATTTTTTGTATCATGTCCATCTGAAGTACATTTTTACATTGAAAAGTATACAAATACATACATATTTTATGCCCTAAAACATTTAGGCCGTATTTTCAAAATGAAGCAATCGCTTTTCAAAGAGATTACTGAAAATACTGAGTGACTGGTTGTAGTTGCAAGTTCTGCTTATGAAAATAATTCTCCTTAATTTCCACAGCATTTTTCAGCAACAGTAGTAGCCAAGAATTCATTTCTTTCAGCATAGCAAGAACTTTTTGCTAAGAATCTTAGCACCTATATGCCTCTTCGTCAATCGAAAAAAGAGACATGTTTGCATAAACATTTCCTTGTAAATATTTAAAACAGGTCTCTAAAAGGGATACCTTGAGAAAAATGAATCTTTTATCTCAATTGGCTCTACAAAGAATCTAGATTATTAGCATAGATCAAACATTTAGATGGTTTATAAATGGCTTGGACCTGATGACAGGCCTACCACCCAAGGGCTTCCTCTCCAGCAGTAACAGTAATGCTCACAGGTCTGCAAGGGAATTAAACCATGGAGAGATGTTAAGGTAAATTAACACCACGAACAGCTACCCAGAGGCTCTCAATTAGCATATAATAAGCAACACCCAGGACGACAAGCAGAATTATGGGCAGTTAATTGACCAATGCCGTCTGGATGTTGGACACTGTATTCCCATGTGAACTCCAAAATTTGAATTTCTGATAAACTGACTGAACGGGATTTGCAAACTCACACATTCACCCCAGATCTGCAGTGCTGGAATACCTCTTCTCCCATGGCCCCTTTAGTCTTTTCATTTTCTTAGTTTAAAAGGCCAGTCAGTAGAGCAATGTCAGATCTGTGTACTTTCGTCATGACTCTGATTCCAGAGACATGCTGGTTGTAAGGCAGAAGCCATGGCACCAGCACAGCCTATTCTGGGATCTTTTGTGCTGGGTCTTTCATGTCACAATAGCACAGGTTGAGCTATTTTGTTACGGCTGTTGTGCTTTACTTCACTTGATTCATGAAATTATTTAGACAGCTTATTAACAGTCTTTTCAAAAAGGTATTTGATAATCTATTCTGAGCTTCTTGTTTTAGGCACATGCATTCATTCTAGGAACTCTGTTATTTATTTGACCCATTACACCTTTAAATATTTATGTACACACCTGCACTGAAAGCTACTCAATCCTGGATTGAAGGATTTATTCTACCAGGACTCTCAATTTAAGGAGGACAATCAAGAAGTTGATTTAAAGGAGCTTAATATTGATGGTTTTTCTAACTGCACTGAACTCAAAATCTTAGATAACCTCTGGAAAAACCTGTTTGTCATCTTTATTTTGAGCACCAATTCAAGTGATAAACCGCAAATACTGTGAACATGTAGAAAGCAGATTAGCTTTTTTTCCCAAGGCTTTTCTACTGAAAAAGTTAGAATTACACAAATATACCTACCTTTCCTAGCTTCTTTGTCTCCAGTAAAGAAGTTCTATTTCTTTGGCAGGATCAGTACAAACAACAATTCCCTGAGTGGGAAGGGGCAGGGGGAGGAAGGAAATCAGCCTCCACCACTCCCCCAAATTTTAGCTTCTTTAGTCTGAAAAGTATCCACAATCTATAAAACTAAGAACATAAGGCTATTAGAAAGAAATTTTGTTTGCTGTTAATCTGTAGTTCAGGACTTGGGGAATTAAACACAGCAGTGTACAAAATGTCTCTTTCTATTGCTAAATAAAGCTGTCATGACATCTCCTGCGATGCAATGAGAATTAGCTAAGTACAGCATGTGTGTAATGAATGCTAAATGCTTTCCCACCCTTCCCTCTGGAAACTAGCTGACCATTATGAGGTTTTCCTGCTAGACCAGGTAGCATCCAAAGCAAAATTCTCTGTGATGTGGGTCATTTTTCATCCAGATCTCACACCTTATCAGAGCAGCCTATTTACTCCATCATTATCTTTCCAATGAAATGAAAGAGAAGGGAAAGGTGGCTTGTGGGAGCACCACATACTGGAGTTTTACCTCAAATAATTCTGAAATCTTACTAGGACTGTACCCACAGCTGACCAGCTCATAAATATTTCTGTATTTATTAGTTTAACGTAGTCATCACTGTCACCTGATAAAGCCACTGACCTAATGTCCCAGGCAGTGAAAGTTCGCTACCTAAGATCCCAGTAGAAGAAACAGTGGAAGAGCAACGCCTGCCATGCAGTTTCTTTAAATTAATGCAACCATATATGATGGAAGTACAGTCATGGGTTTAAGGTCTACCAATTTGATCTATTTGATTATTTGAGCTATTATGGCGTATATGAAAGAACAGGCTTCCTACTGTGGGATGAAAATCCAGTACCATTGGTACATGGATCATATTCTACAGGCAACAAGAGCTTCCAACACTGTGAGGTTTTCTGACTGCTTTTGATTCCCTATTATAACATATCCTAGTCAGAAAGCATTAAGAAGTTACAATCCAGAAGAATCCCACCAGTATCTGTGAGAGGATTCTGATGACGACGAGGGTCAGAGATCTATATATATGGAGGTGTAGTGTCCTCTATGGCTTCTCTGGCTACACACTGCACACAGCCAGACAAGCATTGCTTCAGGAACCTTCACAGAAAAGGTACCAACATTAACTGCTGTGCTAGAGTGATGTCAGGCTCTAACTTCAGAAACTGGCAAGGTGGGCTTAAGATTATTTATGAGCTGACAAGAACATGCTGAAATGTAAATCTGGCAAAGAGTCAAGAGAGAAAAGCACAAGAGGGAATAAAGTAGAGAAAATATTCGGAACATTGTGTTGGAGGGTGAGGGGGAAAAGGAGGAGTTTAAGTTTTGGGGAAGGATACACTTGTGTCTTTTCCTGTCTTATTTTTACCAGAGAAACAGTTGTACAACTTCATCTGTATTAAAAAAAAAAAAAAAAAGAAGCAGTTTTCACCATGAAACCACAAACAATTACTGCTGGCTAGGAAGTAGTTCAGACTTAACACCCTTCCTCTGCCATCTCAGGCCCTCAGCTTTTTTTTTTGTGAGCTCTTGACTTCAGCTGTGATATTATTGGATTTTTCTGCCCTCTGGTAACTAAATTACCATGAAGAACCTAAAAGATCAACAAATTTTCATAACCTGCACTCCTTAAAATGTCCTCTGATCTCTTAGAGACCCTCAAAAATCTAAAAAGTGCTCTGCAAAGAAAACGTACTCTCACTACTGCTTAATTTATATGAACAAAATTATTTGACCAGGACCATAAAAAAACGTTGATGCGCTGAGGATAAATCTGACACGCCAGAGAACAATCTCTGTCACTTACATGTAAATGTTTCTTAAAGCTAATTTTAGGCCTCTGGAGCATTTATATAGCCTGCTTATGGCCTGGGAACACCTGCAGAATACTAGATAATGATAAATGTTTAAATTGAAAGAACTGAAGTTGTTTCACTTCAACATCCCTTTGTTGCATTTATGTTCCTGTCTTGAGCTTAAGACTCAGACCTTCCACTATTGAGCTAAATCCTGAATCACTGATTCAGTTTTTGCTTTGATGAAACTCTCATCTTGCTCAATAGGACTTGCTAAGTAATGGCCCTGACCTTGGTGCAGTCTCTATGGAATATCAAGCCTGATTGTGCAGGATGAAGAACATACCGTAATCCCTTTGGGAAAACACTTATACCATACTGTGTTCACAAAACCTGCAATATTTTAAAGGAGTGTTAAGAAGTTGAGAGTGATAAGCAGAAAAAACACTTGATCAACTGTTGCCCTGATTCTTTAGCCTTCTGATGATCTTGTTTACCTACCTTATAGTGGAGTCTCTCATGCATATACTATAAACAAAGTAGATTGCTTTTATTCCTCTCTGTGATGGACTTTGAATCAACCTCTGGAGTCAGAAAAGTGTTCCTCCTGTCCTCCAATCCTTGATCAAATTCCAAATCCTATTTAAACCCCAAATCATAAAAAACTGCCCTTCTTTTCCTCACTTCAACCTGATGGGTGAGTGTGGTTCTTTCGTGTCGTAAATTGCGACAATCAACTTTTTTATCCTTCTTAAATGTCAGTAAGTATATAGTTTTGCTAAAATCTTACAATGCATTTGGTACCCAGGTCTGAAAAATAAAATCAATAAAGAACATTTAGGCTTGACCTTGAACTCACATCTCTCATGACATTCCTAGTCCACCCAGTTAGTCATTCAGTTTGTTATTTTAAGGAAGAAACACTACTCATATTTCACATGGTTAAGCTGACGCTGGTTCCCTGAACCAGCTTCCTGTACAGGTACACATAAAGGGTCTTTTCTTCTGACTCTGTGTTTAGGCAGGTCTCAAGTGCAAACCAATTTTCAGTCCCTTGGTCTTGGTTTTTCCAGCAATGGGCCAAGTTAATTGGAGAGAAGCCACAGAAAGGTATGGCACAAGGTCTTAAAATGATACAAAATAATCTGTTCTAAACAATCACATGCCTGGCAGACTTCTGCTCTACTAGGAGCACGTACATTCACACGAACACACATACACAGCCTTCAAAAGTGAACCTGAAAACAGAAATGCAACTAGTCTTACATCTCCTTCAGTTAGACCCAGGTATGTTGAAGCACATTCACTTGCATAGGCTTCTCTGGTACATTTTCAGCACACAAACACCTTCTGTTTTCCCTTGATGGGAATGGAGCTGTTCAAACAAAAGATCTTTAGACCACCAGGACATCTAATTCCTCACCCTCCTCAGTACTGTCGCTCCTTCCAGATTGGTCAATAGTTTAATTTTCCTCTCCATCCTCACTGTAAGGCTTACAATTGACTATTTGTGGATGTTCAGTTGCTAAAGGATATAGACTCCCAGAACTAAAAAGTTCCCCTTCTTGAAAACCAGCAGAGAAAAATACATCCTTGAAGGGTGCACCTGATCTTACCATAAATTATCTGTTTTATCAAATGATGCCTAACCCCACAAACACTTATTTCCCTACTGTTTGATACCATTATTAATTCAGAGGTAGCTGTCAGAATTTAAATAAGATAAAATATAACTGAAGTTTTCCATACAATTTGCTCCTTTGTTTTATTCCCACAGCTAAAAGGGAACTCTAGGCAAAGTGAAAACCACACACATAATTTCCCAAAAATTTCTTGGGCACTGGGTCTTCAGAGATCCTCCAAGACATCTGTTGTTCAGATTTTTTTCCTCTCCAGAGAAGCATCTAGCTGTTATTTCTATAAATTAGGCCATTTCTTGTTTCGTTAATTTCCTGTCTCCTCAATCAGTCTGATAAGGTGGATTTTTCTTCTGCATAACATACTCTACTCTACTGTCCTAATCCCATGAGGAGCAGTTCCTTCATAATTTCACAACTTTTTATCTAGAACATGGTCTTCTTCTCTTCAGTTTCTGGGATATTCCATTACTATCAGCTTCAAAATTACCTATAGAATAAAAACAGTATTCCCTTTGTCTTCTTCCTTCCCAGGTCTACTCTGCTTTCCTGTGAACACGAGCTCCCTCTGTTAAAAGGCTTCCATTAGGAACAGAGTTCCAGTTTTGAGCAAGTGACCAATATGCCTCTGCCTTTAGTAGTTCAATAGTGCAAGCAGATGAAACCTGACAGACGCCATCAAGTGCATCACACAGATGTGACACCTGTGGTATCCAGGGACCACTGTGGAATATATCGCACTTTCTTTCTCCACAAATGTCAACATGAAGATTGCCATTGAAGGATTCAATTCTACAAACACCTATCTGAGCACCTTCTCTTTAGAACCGTCCTCATACATGATCATGAAAGCAAAAGAAAGTGGTCTTCAAACAAACACTCCTACTCACTGAATATTTTGAGTGAAAAAGCTAAATTAATTTGTTCCCTGGAAAGGGATAATTTGACCAATACCATTTCAGAAGCATGGACAGTAATAGACTTGTGATCAACTGGAATTCACTTTATATCATGTGAAGAAGATTTCTAAACAAAAGAAGCAAGTTCCTGACCAAACTTCCACCCACAGAGCAGTGTCCTGATGCACAGGATCAGAGCAGGACCTGAAACAATAAATCACCCACTCCACAGTTCTGTCTCACTTCTTTCCAGCTCAGAGGAATCCCTATAAAAAATGAATGTGGGGAAAACTGCTAGTCCAATTTTGGTTCCAAGTTTTATTCAACACTGAATACTACAGCAAAGATGTAATAAATCATCTGAAAGAAATGAAGTTCCCAGAGCCACCATGCTGAAGTATACTAAATTAGATGTGATTCTGACAAATGCTTGACAGTGCATGTCATCTTATTCCCTCACTACATTCTCCAATCTGTTTCCTCAGGTCTGGCTTCTTGGAAGAAATTATGGTAAGAATACAAGGTTTTTTCACATAATTCTGAAACAACATAATATATATCTATAACTTAAGAAAAAAGCCCCGAAAAAGAAAAAAGTACTGGGGAATTCTGCAGCTGAGCATCTACTGTAAAAACAGAAATAAATTCTAGTTTTATATTAGCTCTGCTGTTGGAGATAAACCAAAACATCATGATGGTTCTCTAAATAGTTAGAATCTTTCAGGTCTCACTCCCATGTTCAAGTGTAATAATAAGGAAATACATTTAGTCTTTTAGTTCACACCATTGGTGTCTGCATGATGGAGACACTATGTCCTGCTGTAGAGTGTGCAGCTCCTCTTAAGTCATACTGTGACATAAGTCAGCCTTCACAAAGAGAAAACACAATATAGATTACTGCAGTACAACAAACTATATAAACTATCAAAATAAAAATCCATCACTAGTAGAACGATATACTGAAAAATAATCCAAATCAAACTCTAACAAATACATCCAGACAACAAATACAAGTGTTGCCACACCAGTCCTTCATCTACTTACCCAATCTTTGTGTATTTTTGTACTCTAAACACTGAGCAATTACTTACGGCCAAATTTTATAGTTTACACATAATCTGTTTCTCTTTATTGCTGTTGAGCTAACAGATGGATGAGGGAAATAAGGAAAAAGAAGTTTTAGGGTAACAATAGGTTACTTACGGATATGGAACACTCAAAGAGTTCCTGCGTGAAAATATTTATACCTCATTACCAACAAACATTGTTCCTCTTGTTCCTCCACTAGTCACAAATTATAAAGACCTCCACCATAATCTGTTTTGGTCTGAATAGCTTTACCATAATTGCACCTGTCCTATATCCTCTGTATCCAACACCTTCTTACTTACTAGAAAACACATGGTACCTACTAGACAAAAATGTAGCAAACTAAAACCTGAACATGTAATATATAAGATGTTGTAAGATGTTTTATGCTGAAAATCTTAGCACAGGTAAAACATCTGAAAATTCCTCCAGATAATAACAAGTCATCCTTGATCCAAATAAGAATAGTAAATAGATATTACTGAAAAATACTGATGGCAGCCCCAAACGTCTGTCCAGGAGAGATAACATATTATGTTTTAGAGGATGAGAGTAAATAAAGATTTAAGAAGATAGTGAGGCGTTTTACTAGGTTAACTGTAGAGCTTATTAGAAACCTCTATTCTTGCATATCCCAATTTGCTGTTTTCCAGGACACTGTGACAAAATCGGAAGACAAATGGCTCAGCTCCAATAGCAAGATCAATCAAACTGTTCAGAAAGAGTATGACCCCAGCACATACATCAGAATTGCTTTAAATGTGTTTTCTTCAGGATTGAGAAAGGCAAGGTAGAAAGGAAATACAGTCTAGAACATTGCTTTCATAAATTAATAGCTGGATACAGTCTTCAACGGCCAGGCTAATTTTTGCATTACCATTTGTTTCAGGTTGTCAATTCAGCAGCACATTTGAAAAGAAATAGTAACTGTTCGGGTTATTTCTAAGTGAAAGAGGGCTTTCAAATAGCTTTTGTCATGAAGAAAAAAAGCCACAAAGTGATATTTTGTAAGCCCACAAACTGTAGGCAGCTAGTTCTTAATATATCCTATTTCTCTGGGAATTCAGGGGCTCGAGAAGAAAAATAGAGAACCTGAAATCGTTTAGGTCATTTGCCTGAAGACAGTTCCTGAGCAGGGAGGTCATTAACTACTTTTCACCGAGTACTACTTTGACCAAGTGTCAAAAAGGACACATTAGTATTCTGCTCTGTTGGTGGCATCATTATACACGATGGGATTTCCCATCTCAACACACAGTGTTATTACTATTTATATGGTTCCATATACTATAACATGACCATATAACTGACTAATACATGTCCATATTCTGACAGAATATGCTTGACAATACAACAGTTTACGGACAGCCTGCAATTTCTGGCATTACAGAGAACATATTCTGACAAGAAAGTGTTCTCTTCCAGTTTCATTTATATTAGCAAAGATCATAAAACATCCTGCTCATTAAAATCTGAATCACTTCCACTGGGAGTGCACTTTTCTGAAAGTATTTTCCTACAGCTGGTTGCAAGACAGATCTGCTGGCTAACCAGAGCACTAATAGGAATTATGAAATCCACAATGCAGCATGAAGACAGTTGCATAATCAGAGCAACAATTACCAGCTCTGCTAAAAAATGGTGAGGGCTCAAGCACAACTGAGTAGCATGTAACAAACAAAAGAAGCCATTCTTGTCTGTCTGAGATCTTGAACTAAACTTTTATACATTATATTATTACTTTCAATGCAAGGAGGTGAAGAATAGATTGATGACAAAGGAAGCAGTATATAAAATGGGACCATAAATCACAAGTATAACAAATACCATCATTAACTGCAGCACCAGACTCCAGTGTGGATTACCAGCCCTTAGTTCTCACTGTTCTTCCAGTATTTCATAAACCCCTGCAGCATCCAACAGACCCCTCAGCTGAGGGGTCTGAGGTACCTCTGCCTCTGAGCCACAAGTGCACTGACTGACCTTACTTGCCCTGACTAGCCTCACCTGGGACCTACTATCTACAAACCAAAGGATTTCAGCCCATGGTCATATGCACCTATGCACCTGCCCCAGCAACCTGGTAGGAATGCTGGTCTCCGGCTCTTTTGACGTGATGCCCCTGTCTGGCCGTGACTCTCATGCATCCTAGCCCTAACCTGCAGGCTGGCATTCTGACCTGGCCTGGTCCAGCCCTATCATCACTGGAATTCCAGGCAATTACGTAGTTTCAAGTTTATGTGTTACCTCAGGCCAGTCCAGCTACCTTGGCCATGCAGATGACCCAGGGAGCTAAAGCTGATGCTTAAAAGGATGATTTGACAGATCCTAACAGGTCCTCTCCTGGTGAGACCTTCATACAGATTTCCCTCAGACAGCTCCTGCTGTGCCTAGCCTCAGCAATTTGGATTTGTTGATTAACATCCTAGGTGGAGAATTTGGTATTTTCCTCCAAGGGCTCCAAAACTAAGTAGTTTGTGCTGCAAGATGGATTACATTATAAATTGGCAAGACAGTTGTAAATAGTCATTAGAAAGGGGGTTTGTATGCAGTTAAGATAATCAATAGCAATGAATTACACCTGTGCTGGGTGGTCACCAGGGGCCAAAGCCAGAGCTGAACGGAGCAGTGGCTCAGGAATCCCATCACATTTAGAAGGAAGTGCTACTGCAAGGACCTGCAGTGGAGCCTCCTGTTACCATCCGGCCAGTGACCAGCTGCTCAATAGATTTGACTACCCATGACAGCATTACTCTATACTAAGATCCCAGTAAATAAATTTGTCTTTCTAAAAAATACTATCCCTGACTCTCTCTGCAACAAATGCATGAAGGAAAAAGTAAATACTTTGATTTATACTCGAACATTGGAGTAACATGGATTTGCACAATGTGGCAGCCTTCTGCATATTCACTAGTCTGCTATACTGGCCTATCCAGTACTTTGGCTATTTCAGTTAGTTTAGATAAAAAGCATAAGAGTAGGCAGAAATTAGAATTTCTGTCCTGTTCTCTAGGTACAGGACACCAGAAACATGCTGTGTGACTCCACCATTCCTATTTGCAGGAAGATTTCAGGGTGCTCTGTCTCATGGGTATCTACTTTCACACACCAAAATAAACCTTATGCTTAGGTGTAAATTCTCCAAAATTTCAACCTAAAACAGCACTGGAAAATTCAAAGTTCTGCCTATAATCTCTCAATTAAACCCCATTGCTCACGCTTAATGGTAAGATATAATGCATAGGTTTTTTTAAGTTTTATTTATTTGTGTAAAAGGACAGCTAATGTCCTCAGATATGAGGGGAAAAACCTGGCCTTTTTACACTGCATCGAAACTTTTAATATTAAACATCTTTACAAATCAGCATTAAATAGAAAACTTTATTAAATAGAAAACTTTGTCTATTATTGTGATTTATATATAGAGTTCCTAAAAAAGTACCAGAGAAAATCACATTATCTATAACTTTATTGAAAGCATATGAACATTCTTAAGAATCTGTCAAGTCTCTAATAAAATGTAGGCTTTCTTGGAAGATTAAAGATTCTGTTCAAAGTACTCCTATGAGCAGATGACTGTAGACCTACTTTAAAAAACCAGATAGGCTGAGGGATTAAAAACTAATGCTGTGTTTTTCAACTGGATACAATGTGAGGTTAAAAGACACTTTTTACATCATACCGAACATTATTACATTGTAAATTTACAAACAAACAAGGCAGCTGTATAAGCAATAAGTGTGGAACAGAAAATTGATTGAATGCATTATTTTAAGTAGTTTGGTGATTCTGTGGTTGGTTTTGTCATCTGGAATGATGGAGTTGGGTAATCAAATTTAGCACTATGTTGTGGCTTGTGACAACAATGTATAATCCTTTAATAAGCTCTCTCTTGAAACACATTTGCCTTTCCTTGGAGAACACCATTTTGTTTTCACTGTTTTGAGAGTTAAAATTACTATTTCCAGCCAGCAATGAATTAATGTATCTATAACTGTCTATAATGTTTGTATTAACCTTTTCCTTTGAACTTCTTCATTCCTCCTGTTTAGTTTCATAAGAGGATACATAATCAGCAATCAAAAATCTTTTTACTGAACAAGTCAAACTTGTTTAAATTGTTCAGCTAAATTGTTTTGGTTTAAGTTGCACCCTCAGAACATAAATCTTTAAATCACTTTCCCTGCTCTTCAAATGAGCTGGCATAACGATATATCAGTTTATTTCATCTTCTGGTTCTGTCAAAATTATATTAAAGCCTCCTCCTGCTGGAGGGTTTTTTTGACAAAAGTGGGGTAGATTATACATAAGCATCATATACACAGATCTGAATCCATCTCAACTGCAGCCAAAACAGCTTGTATAAGAACACCTTTTGGATTGGTTTTCTTTTTTCCTAGAAAGTAAAATCTCCACCCTCCTTGTATTTTTTGCTGGCTCTTCTTTATATCTCTTCCATCTTCAAGTCATCTTTTGAAAGAAATTTCTGCTGAATTCTCATATCGCCTTGTACAGTATCACTAGCCCTCCCTGCTGGTGGTAAATTTGCAATTTTATGCACAGGGTAAAGAGTGGCTAGTCCCTCGATCTATCTGTATGTTTGTACTTCACAGTTGTTGTCTTCGGGCTTTTTTCCATTTTCCTTAGCTATTTTTCTGCAACACAACCTTCTAATTCAATTGAGCAGGTATTCATTAAGAATCGAGATCGTACCACATTGCCAAGAACAACAGCCCCAGTTGTACATTTTCTCTTTGTACTTCGCAGATAAAGTACTACAAGTTTTAATGTTCTTTGGAAGGTGTTTTACCTTTTGAATTACTTTATTCTTGGACTTGGATAAATGGGCTGAGTTTTCAGTAAGTAATCCACTTTCTGTTCTTAACAAGCTCTTTGCTGACTCCTAATTCCTTTTTTCCTAGATCTGTAGCCCTCTTCTTCATTATCCCTTGTACCTCCATCCCACTCCTTCCTCTGCTTGGGATGAAAGTCAGTTTTAGAACTTTAAAGTAAGTGTATGCCTCTTAAACATCAAATATCTTAAGATGTTCAATCATCATGACCTCATTAAATAATTCTCTTAAATTTCTCAAAGTTTGCCTTTTTAAATAAATCAACTGTGAAGTGAAGGCTAAGTTGAACCAATGTGCAACCTCTTAATTTAACAGCCTTGGAATTTTCTTTTTCAATTATTTTTTCAGTACTTACAAAAGCAAACATTACAGTTTTTTGGCACAGTAATTATTTAGTAAAAAAAGTCAGACTGCTATCACATCCAGTAATAACTGAACTTTATGCCGACCTTCACACATTAGCTGAGAAAATTACAAGCCCAAAGTGACCAGACTTTTTCAGAAAAAAAGTAAAATTCTTTTAAGCTATCAACTTAATTATGCAGTAGAGAGACATCAAGAGTAAAGAATCACATCAGCTATGACATGCTACATTTATAAGAAGGTATTGCAAAAGATTGTTTGATAAAGATGGAATGAAACAAAGAGTCTAAAAAAGAAATTGAATCTTTAAAACTAAAAGTAATGATTATGTCAAAGTACACCGATAGTAAAGGTACATACAGGAAGAAACCTTACCTAATTTATCTCAATTGGCAACTGAGTTTTAAGAAAGCAATCATATATGGTTGTACCATCTTCTCTTTACATAAAATAATATTAAACAATTACTCAAGCTGTTTCTTCGAGCAATTGTCTATTTTATTTTGTACCCAATACTATAGTTTTCAATAAGGCTTTCATTCTAGTTACAGGAAACCTTAACTTCCTACATTGCTACCATTAGCAGAAAAATTTCTCACAGCAACTTTCCAAAAGTCTCTACTCTTAAAAATCCTAGTCCTTGGAACATATAGAGTGTCCTGTACATACTATATATGGATTTCCTTTAAAAATAAAATTTAAAAAAAAATAAAACCTTCAAATCCCACTCTACACAAAAATCCAAGGGAGGTCAAACCAAGTCTGTTCCACTTGTAACATTATTTTTTTATGGAACTATCCCATCCAACAACAATATTACAACATGATCTCCTTTCCCTTAATAAAACAAAACAACCAGCACTTGTGCTCTGGACAATTATTATATCTTACTCCTAAAAAACGCCTTGTTTTCACAAGCTCTGGAACTGTCAGATGCTGTTTGGAAGACACTAATGATACCAGTCAACTATGACTCCCACTAAAAGGTGGGGAGATTTCATGACAGAAATACTGGAATAACTAGTGGAATGAGCATCTTTGAATCATGCAGCCTATTTAGGCTGTTAGTGCAGTGTTAGGACCAGAAGGTTCCACATAACACTCAGGTCTCCATTTCAAAAACAGCTTTCTCAGTAAATTGTCCCAGGTCTGTGGCAGTTCTAACTGTTGCTGCAGAAAGGAAAATCATCACATATTTTCTTTTGCCTCTATTGCTTGCCTCAGTTTCTGTTTTGACAGCTCCTCCTCCTCTGTTTCCAGTACATCTGTTTCTTCCTCTATTCTCAGTTTTGTCTTCAACTTTGTCATCATGGCCACATATTTCCACATACTACACTCCCAGTCCAAAATCTGTATCTTATGAGCTCTTCTATTGCAGACAGATATTTGAGAGGTAGTCAAAACTTCATTTTCATCTTACTCTATAAACCACCAACAGCATTTCAGTTGCATTTTAGGCCCTCATCCTCTCTTTTTAGAGGGTGGGGGTATGGAAAGCTTGTTAAAAAACAAAGATTTCATTGGATACAAGAACAAGTATGTCCCACAGTTTTGGCATCCAAAAATTTAAGATAATCTACTTCATATAAAGCATCTAAAACAAATTTCTTCATCTGCTACCTTCTCTCATTTTGGCATCTCATTTTAAGCCAATTTTTTTCCTGCCTACAAAGGTAACTTAGCACCACAATATTTCAAGGAATCTTATACAAATTCCTGTCAGCATACTGAGTATGTAAATACTCCTTTTATTACAGATCGGGATATACAGGATCCCATTAAGTTCATATTTTTTAGGATTAGATATTTAAAAGTCATATTGCGAATACTGCTCATTCTAATTTAAGTAGAATAAAGGTTTGGCAGACAATGGATCAATCTGTTTAACTGCCCAAGCACATGGTATCCTAATCTGTTAGAATGTAGATTATCAAAATACCTAAAAATATTCTACTTTTCCAAAGAAAATAATTTCTGTAGCAGCAACTCTGTATTTTCTTGACAGAAATATGAGGAAAATCATTTAACCTGTAGATTATAAAGTCCTTGGGACAGCCCTGTTGCCTGCACAATATCAGGCACTAGTGTTTTAGGATCCTGTAACTTCTTGGGGATGCTCTAGTTTGAACATTTTTGTAAATTCACAGGTATATTAGGTTGACTCTGCCTGATGCAGGCACCAACTGAACAGCTTTGTCACAACAGCACTCTGTTGTCTGTACTCATCTAAAGGAAAAGTAAGAAAAAGTAGAGAGAAGAGCAATGAATTTATCAAAATTCAGTGATGAGTCTGAAATACAATCAAAATGATCCAACTCACTTCCCAATGCTTTCTTCCCAACTCCACATCACGTTTGGTGTGATAAATTACAAACTAAACTGAACATCAGGTCAAGATTACAGTGAAAAATTTTCATAAATTAAGCATATCATCAATCAAAGTAAAAATACCACAGCTTTAGCCAATGTATCTAATTGTGTTAGCTATTTCATGGCAGTTTCATGTTTATTAAATAGCTCTCGATTTTCAACTCTGATGAACATGAGTGAATATTACTACATTAAAGAATGCCTAATTAAGTTACTAAAACCTTATAGCTATACTTGCAAGTGTACCTGAAAACTTTAGAATCTATTTAGAAGAGAAGTCTCAGAAATCTATTTTTAAAAAGAAAAAAAGTATTTCAGCTTTTAGTATCTTGCAACCTTTTATCTACCCAACTTGTTTCTATCCTGGTAATTTAATGAAATTGCTCTTGTATAGTTCATAGCAATATTCATTAGAATTGCAGATTTTTCTAAAACCATGCAAGAAGCAAGTTCAATTTTTCCACATAAAGATGGATAAAGAAAATGTAAAATCATTTGCTTTAAGAAAAGTAAAGTAATATTAAGCAAGAACAGACTCAAGCAATGTAATCTACAAAAATGAAATACAGCGTCACCCTAAGCTTTCTTGCCTTGTGAGTGTTTGCAATTTTGTAGTGGAGATTCTCACTCAGTTTTATGTAAACTATGCATATATTTAGAATTATCTATTTTGTTTACATATTTCTCCTCTGGGAGGAGAAATATGATTGATGGTGATGTTCACCTACGAAGTCAAAGAGTTGGCAACCTGTGTAGCCAATCTTTTGCCTTCTGTAAAAAGTGTATATAAAATAAAGTCAGAAAAATTGAAATGGAACTTTCCTGCCTGACTTTCTGCTGTCTGCCTCGTCCTTTGTGTCTCCGATATTGCAACAATACAGTTGAGAAAAATCTACCTAAATTAGCTCAACATACATTTAAAATAATACCAGCAGATTTCCAGTGAGTTTTAAAACCTTATTTTTCACCTTGTTTCAAGAATTTTAGATACAGTGTGAAAGACTTTGTCAGCCTTTCATGCTACTCTTTTACACTCAAACCTCCATCATTATGTCCTACCCTTAAATTAATATACTGAGATTTTAAAATTTATTCTGTCACTGCATGGTAACAAAAGTCATATCTCCATGAATTATCAAGGGTAAATTAGGATGGTCATGTGTCGGACAAAGAAAAAGGAGAAAATTTTGCCAAATCAAACAATTTTTACTTGAAAAATATTCTACACAACATCCCTTATTTAAAAAAAAAAATCCTATTACTCTGGCCTGGTGTTGGCTTGAATGCCACAACTGATGTTATAAAAAATATTAGTTTTCTAGCCTGATCCTGGAATCTTATGAAGCTATTAATATTTAGCAGTTAAACGCACTTCCTCAATTAGCTCCCTCTTGCCACGACCTTCCTGAGACTGAGGTACCATTAAGAAAATAGTTATATTCAGCTGAAGACTTAGCTTATGGAGGAGCAGAAAGAACAAGGATCATGAAAAGCTTCTAAGAAGCAAAATGCAGTTTCAAGCTTATATTGGGTCCTACTTCTGATTATTTTCAAGAAAATAATGACCTTCACAGTTTAACACAATGTAGCGGCAAACTTCAAACAAAAGTCAACTAACTCTGACAAATGTATATAGATAAATAAAAAATGCTAAAAGTTGGTAAGAAAGAGCATAGTACAGCAATTTATTACACATTCTTTCTACTACTTACTTATAAAACTAAACCAAAAGTCCCTGTGGACAAACTGCTTCAAGAAACTAGAGGAAGTATAAGGATAGTAATATCACACACTGCTGTTTTCCACTTGGCTTTAAATCCTATTAATTACAATCTCTTGAGTTATTTCCTACTCTCTTAACTATACTATTCATAATGATGAAAAAACATAAAAGCTAAATGGATGCAAGAATCACTTCCAAACCAGAATGCTTTCATTTTGTACAAATAAAACATTAACTAAAAGAGAAAGTCAAATAAGAATCAATGCCAATAAATTGCTAGCCAAATAACAAGAATTCATAACAGGCTGAGTAATGATCTCACCCTTCTCTCTCTTGCCTTTCTAGTTGTTTCCTGAACTCATTTCCTAAGACAACTCAGTTTCCTCAAGAGATCTACTATCATGTAACTACTATGGTAAAGCAGCCTACTATCATGAAACTCTTTTACAGAGCTCTGATATACATACTTCTAAAACAAGAGAAATAAGGTTATAATCTTTTGGAGGATTGCTGTGAACCTTAATTAACATATGTATAAACCTGCACTTTCCATGTTTTAATGAAGAGTGCAAAAATACTGAGAAGCACATAGCCACACTGCCTTGCCTGCGAATCGCTTGTAAGTTGCTAAAGCAAGTATTTCACAATGCTTTTAGTGAGTTTGTCAATGAATTTGTGGACTCCTGGTCCTCAAAATGCTTTTAGAACACTTTGCTGATACTATTTTGATGGTCTCAAAACCCTGGTTAACATCCGGAACGAAGCACTGATTTGCCTAATTAGACCAAAACCATGCATATAACATTCGCACTTTGCTCAACCACAATAATGCTTTGTGAAAGCTGGAATAGCTCTGTAATTAATATGGCCAATCTATTAATAAAATATAAACCCCAGGAAATAAAAAACAACTTATTTTTTAAGGAAGTAAGAAATGAGTGCTAAAGGAAGGAGCAGATTTCTATGTTCAAACATCTGCAGTGTTAGCAAAGCCCCAACATCTGCTGCTAGCTTTAATGCCATGGAGACAAATTCATGATACCTGCATTGCTATATGTTTCTGTTGATAATCTGACAGACCCTGAGAGCCTGCTGTAGCTGGACTCATACAAATATGAAATAAATTCTGCAGATATTAGGATTTCCTTGTCTTCAAATCGTTTCCTTGGACACAAAGAGACACAGAGTTAAAAATAGAGCCATCTCTACATGTGGATTAAACAGTCAGCATTCCTTGAGCCAGACAAATGAAGATAAATCATAGCTAAGAAAGGTTGGGAAGAAGCTTTCTTGCTGTTTCATCTGATTGCTAAATTAAATCAATTGGGGTTGAAAGAAGATTGCAATCATGGGTACCAGAATTTTTCTAATGGCAAAGTATTCTTTCATCTTTAGATTAGTTCAGCCAATAAAGGTATTCCACAGTTAACATTTCATTTTCATTTCATCAGTTTATGAAGATCAGTTACTGCATGAGGAGGCCATTAAAGAAAAAATTTTGAATAATCTCTAGAGAGATTTTAACAGTTTGTCATGCAGCTCTTTCCCAGTCTTCTTCCCAAACATCAAATTAACTTTTAGAGGATATCAGTTAAAACATGTATCCTTGCATGACAGTAATTAGCCACTATTGTGGATACAAAGAAAGGAAAAAGTACGCATCCGCTCTTTGTCCCTCTGTATAGCGTCCAAAAAACATACCACTCAAGAGTCCTCGTATCACTTTTTTATATCTTGGTCAGTTTCATAATTCCCTATAGGTAGATTAAATTTTGCCACAGAATTCATCACACATTTGTCTGACCTTCAACACCTGTGTGTAGTCAATGACCATATTAAAAAGGTGTCCTTGATCTATTACACACTTCCTAAAGAATGTCAGCATTGCTTAGATTAAAAGAATAGTTATATTCTTATTCACAGCATTGTAAATAAATGAAGAGTGGGGAAATGGAATTGTAAGAGTTACCATGAGATAAAAACAGTATGTGAATTGCTTTCCCATATTAGGCTTATAGGCAAGATGATGGGGTAGAGACTCAATAAAGAGACTATAAAGTGTATGGAAAATTAGCTGGGCTCACAGGGGTGTCATCAGTGGTATGAAGTACAACTGGAAGCCAGTTACTATTGCCATTCCTCAGGGATCAATCACTCAATCTGGTATTCTTTCACATCTTCATTAAAGACTTCAGTGCTTGATGTGGCATTCTCAGAAAGTGTGCATCATACTGCTGGGAATATTCAACATGCTGAAGGCCTGGGTTGCTATTCAGAAACACCTTGAAAAGCTGGAGAAGTGAACTGACAGGAAACTCCACATAAACAAATGTAAAGTTTTGCAGCTGGAAGGAAATAAATCCACACAATGGCTTTGCAGGAAAGGACTTGAGGACTAATGGACAAGTTGACCATGAATGACAGTATGCTGCTGTGGGGACAAGGGACAACCACACAATGAGATGCGTTAAAGCATTTCCAGTGGGTCGAAGGACATGATGGTTCCCCTCTGTTTAGCCCTTGAGAGGCCTCCTCTAGACTGTTGTGTCAATTTGGGGATTCTCAGTACAAGACACTGACATACTGGAGCAAGTCTATCAGGGGATCATAAAGATCATCAGGAAAATGGAAAACATGAAATATTAAAAAAAAATTCAGAAAAATTCATTTATTCAGCCTAAAGGGAAGCCTTAGGGGAGCTCCTCAGCTACCTTAATGGGAGGGCATAGAACACAGGAATTTTCAGTTAGATATACATTACATTTTCTTAAACCATGGCACTGGCCAAACAAACTGGAACAAGCTGCCCAGAGAGGCTCTGGAATCTTCATTCTTGCAGATGCTCAGAACTGCCCTGGCAAAGGCCCTGAGCAATCTGGTGTAACTGAAGCTGCTTTGAGTCGAGGTCTGGACTAGTTAACTGGATTTCCAGATGATGAGATGACTGGATTTCCAGAAGTCCCTTGCAACCTAAATTACTCCATGATTTTAAGCATTAATCAGAATTATTTTTCCCTACTTTTTTTTTTTTTTCTATCAGTAGCTACTTTATTTTTTTCTGGTAAATTACAAAGCAAAACAATAGCAACATTTTTTTTGATAACAAATATTTGGACTTAATTACCCCTTTTTCACATCCAAGATAAGCCTATGTTTAGCTGATTCACACATTCCTAGTCAATTAAGGATTGAAAACACAAATTTCATTCATACTAAGGACATACATAAAACCACATTCATCCATTGATTGAATCAGATGTCAAATAAAACGGACAGAGTGACAAATGATAACAAACAAAATTATGATTCTGACTCTGCAACTGAAACAATGTTTATGCCAGACTGGAATACCACATAAGTGTCCACCTCTTCTGACTCAAGTCAGTCTTCCTGTTACTACAAAGAAACTGTTCAATTCTAAAGGAATTACTAGATTTACACTCTGCTGCTCTAATCATGATTTTTAAAGATTGCCCATATTTAGTCTACCACTTGAAAAACCCAGTATTGAAAACTGAGAAAGACTGCCTGTGGAGAGGACTGATCCTGCTCTTGCAATTACACTTTCATTTAAGAAAAAAGAAATTGAGCAGATAAATATGGCAAACCTGAATTTCACCGGTCTTTTTCAACCAGCTCACTGATGAGTCAAAATTGTGTCCCCCCCTGTTCTTCTTCTCATGTGATTTTGGTAATTGCATGTATAATGAATGAGAGGCTTCTGCTGCTAATATTTTTTCCATGACCACAATAGGATGTCTATACTCTTGAGAATCTTCTATTATGCACCTTAAGCAATGCTTTACCACCCGAATTACTCGGAATCTGGATTTTGACTGCTTTGGCATTTTCTTAGTTTATCCTGGGCTACCTTGAATTCCACTCTATTTGCACCCAGAAAAACCAAAAACACAAACAAAACAAAATCCCAAACCAACAACAACAACAACCAAAAAAAAAAAAAAACCCAAAAAAAAAAAAAAAACCCAAAAAAACCCAAAAAAACCCAAAAAAACCCCAAAAAAACCCAAAAAACCACAAAAAAACACAAACCACAGTAGTTTTTGAGAGCATACAAACTTTAGATTGATTAATTTCTGTGAACTTTGGAAAATTTTAAGATTCATCCATCAGTAATTATAACGTACTTCGCACAGAGGAAAACAGCATTACTTAGAATACATTGACATTTTCAGTGTTAAAATGTAACAACTGTAAGAGTTGACATTTATACAAGTAGCCCTCAAATTTTGAATTTCAGTACAGTTTGTGTATGAGGGTAGTAGTAGGCCTTTAATATTAATCATGTTTATTAGGAAGAGATTATATAAAGTGTAAAATTCACTATAGTTCTGTTGTACACACTGTTATAAATGTCACATTTGCTAAAGAACTGGTAAGTATGACAGAATGACAGAAAAAAGGCACAAAACCATGGACAGAATGAGTTATGGAAGAGTAGTCAACTGTGCAACAGTTCTACTGGCAGGGAGAAATAAATGTTATAAAGATAGGGAATGGTGCAAGTTAGGACAGGATAAGCTACAGGTAAAGGAAAGTAGAGGCAGAAATAGGACTTCACAAGGGAAATGAGAGTAAGAAAATATGACAGAACTGAAGTAAAGGTGGATTATTTTATGGAGATGGGGAAAGAAAGCAGAGGAACATACAGCAGACCCCTTACTTTGTAATATGTATCAGTAATGAATTTCAGTATCTTCATTCACTCTTTTACATGGTATTCTGATTATATGCTGCTCTTATGTTAAATAATTTATATTTAGCCGTGTAATGTCAGCAGCTTGAAGCAGGAACTCTTAAAAAAAGACAGCGTAGACAGAGAGAACCTGGACTTTAATTCCACACTCTGCCAATGACAGACTGTATGAATTAAACCCCAGAAAGTAGCTAGTTCTCCCTTCAGATTCTCATTTCTGTTTTTTCAGTGTGTAAAGATCATCTCTTCCTCTGTTCATTTACTTTATCCAGCACATTGCATCTGGAAGTCCAGATTTCAATGCTCCCAAGTAAGACAAGAAACATAAAGAAAAGCAATTCTAGTTCCACCCTATGATGTACTTCTACACCAGCACAGGAAAAGAAGGAAGTGCTAATCTCTGCATTCATCGGAATGACCAAAATTTAAAATTCTGGTCAGTCAATCCTCAGAAGTAGAAAACAATATTTTAGGTGTAAGACTAAAGAAGAATATATGAAAAGGACTAGCTTACATGGCTTCCTACAGCACCATGGAATCAGCTCAGTGAATTAGAAGATAACTTCTGCTTTTATTGCCCTGAATAAAGGAATAGTGTCTTCAAGCATGATTCTGAGGTTATATCCAAATCTCTGTATTAGTCTGGTCTACAATCTATCCTTCCCATGAAACTTTCAGTTACTAATTGCTGAAAGATTTCTCCTCCCCTTTAACTAATTTAGCTTTTACTGCCATTATATACTTAATCCTCCCTCTCAGGCACAAAATTATCATTTCCAGACAAAGAGATCTCAGGGAGGGATTGCACTCCCAGTGTAGGAAAGCACTGTGAAAAGCACAGGCATTTTCAAGTCAGTGTTCACCACTAGCAAAGACCCAGCCAATCAATAAATAGCTGTTACTAGCAAACATAGGAGTCTGCTCTGTAAAGCAGGTCACAACAGCTATAAAGAAACTACAAAGTAGCTGCACCTTCACAATCATTGTAAGAGCATGATTTAGAATAGGTCCTTCTGCTCACAAAGCCAACTGAGAATTTAAAAGCCCAAATATCCTTTAGCTTGTAGACACATCTAGAAATCCCACAATAATGGCAACACTTTCTTTTCTTCACAGCACACCTTTTATTCTCTCCATCATGAAGCATTATCTGTATTATGCCTAGGACAACAACCAACATTTCTTCCATTCATGCCTTCTCTCAGTCAGCAGGGACACCTCCATACTCGACTGACACAAAAAAGATTGTACTTTGTCCTGCATACCTGACATAAGAACAGCCTCAATGCTCCCACAAGCTTTTCCTTGCTAAGTAAAAGGTCTAGCAAAGTTTTATGGACACAGTTTATAGAGGGAACAATGGGCAGCACCAAATTTTTTGTTGTAAGACAAAAGATGGGAGATGCAGGTAGAAAGTGGTTCTGTCTTTTCCTTCCAACATCCACAGGAGAATCAACAAATACTCTTAGCAGGGCTCTTGGAGTGTGTTAGCTTAACAGAATTATAGAATAATAGGGGTAGAAAACACTGTGTTGCCATGCACCTGATCTATTAAAAACTGAAATTGAGCCATGGGCTTGCATAGTTGAATTATATCAGAAAAACACATTCAAGATTCAAAGCCATCAGAGAACTAGAAAATATTTGAGTTTTCCATATTAAGAGCAAAACTCTCTCTTTCCTTTTCATTATTATTAATGCTATTTTTTTATTATTAGTCTTACTATTATATTTTTAATTATTAAGCTCTTCTTATCTTAACCCACAAGTTTCTGATTCTCCTCCCCATCTCACCTAACAGGGTCAGAGGGAGTGACAGAGCAGTTGCATGGTACTAACTTTGTGCCAGAGATTAAAAGAACAGAAGGAAAGGGAGGTGAGGAGAGATGCAGTGAAGTGGTGTGAGCACAGGTGAGAAAAGGCAAGGCATGGCAAATGAACCAGCCAAGGGGACAGCAACTTTGCCATACAGTTGTCCCCTAGAGAAAACAAAAACACCAGGACAACATCATCATACTTACTTCAAAGGCTTTCAAAAAGTATACACAATTTTTTACAGGAGAAAACAACCTGAGGAAAAGACAGGTGATAATAAAAAGAAGACTGATCTGCAGAGAATCTGTTGGAAGAATAAGCAGAAAAGAAGCAGTATTTCATACTGTACTTCCTACTTGCAGGCTCTACCTTTAAGCTATGGATTGGACAGGTGTATCAATTTTGGTTATCTGAAAGAAAATACAGAACCAATGGTATCTTGAATAGAGATGTTTCTACACAGCATTATTGGCAAGTATTACAATCAGTAATTCATTGATAAAAGTTAATTTCTGCAAAATTTATACTATAGAAAATAGAGGAATGCATTTGTAGACTAACAGATTTTGACCATTTATGTGAATGACATTAAAAACTGCAGGCTGATTTCATAATGCACTAATTTGAAACCAACGAGTGAGCAGGGATTTAATTTACATGCCAAAAAGCTGTAGAGCCTTACTTCCAACAACTGAATTCTCCTAACATGATGTAGAATTTACCATATGTCATATGCCTTCAAGCAAATCACACTGAACCTCCACCTAAGCCTTAATCTTTTTTATTCAAGCTCTGTTGCTTGCTTAACTATATCAGAATAGTTAGGGGAAAATAAAGATTTTTGTTAACATTTGCATTCCCCCCAGTAAAAAAAATTCATAAATTATATGGAAATAGATTATGGGGTATTATTTGGAGTGCATCATAGTGTCTCCCTTCAAAATATGAGCTGGGTTACTTTCCTCATCCTGTTTTCTAATCACTCTAATGTGAATTACTCATCCTATATATAGAAAATGTAGGTTATGTTTCTTTTGTATCTGAGTGTCTGCAACAATTAGTGAAGAAGGATGCAAAATATTCACTGCAGAGTGAAAAAAAAACCCCAATCAACCTAGCTACCAACTACTACATACCTAGCTTGGGTAGGATTCAGTAGTGAACTCCTGAGCTCAAGTCCTGGCTCTTTTTCTGGCCAGGCAAAAATCGTGATCTGCATTCTCCTACATTCCATTGTAAAGGCCTCTAATTATTTATCCACTCACTTTATCTCTGTTTCAAGTTCAAGAAATTCTCCTGGAAAACGGCTCTTTAAAAGGCTATTAGAAACTCAGAGGTTTCAAACGAGACGTCACTTTACAGCATATCCAAAGAAAAGAAAAAACAAAAGAAAATTGCCCATTCTCCTCGACCAGCTCCCACCACTCAGCAGCCCTTCTGCTCCAGAGGCTGCCACACTTTTTGCAGGCTCACCTCAAGTTGACTCTGAGTGAGTCTCACATAACTTTCTTTCATCCAGTTTATTTGTTTCTTTCAAACTAGTCCTTAAAAAGATGAAGTCAAACAATATGCAGGCAATCCATCCTTTAAAAACTATTTGTCAGGTAATGTACACATGGATTCTGTGTTAAAACTCTCTGAATTTCCCCCAGAAAGTGAGATCCTTAGCCATTCCCAATACCTCATCTACAGAGATATAAGAAAGTTTTGTAGTAAAACTAAGATTACAAGTATTTCATCAAAGATGGAACTACACCTGTGCTCGACAATACCAATGCAAGATGCCTTTACTTTCCCTGGCAATGCCAGAAGTTTAGGACAAACTGATTAGGAAATCAAAATACTTTCTTTAAACAGCAATGGGATCTTAAACGGGATCTTTGCTGCAGGCAGGGGATCATTAAATAGCAGCAAGTCATAGTGTTCAAATGGTGTTCAGTTGTGTACAGAAGCAACATCACCTGGAAGCCCCTATTTTCTAGCTCTCCTAGGAGAGCCCATAACATTTGTAGCTTATGCAAAGTTACAGTAAGAAAACAGGCATTTAATGTTATGGTAAAGAGAGAAAATAAAAGGAAAGTCCAGATAGAATGGAAGTCCTTTCCACTTAGCTTTAATATGTGCTTAGAAGTATGTGTTGAATGTGCTACCAGCCACTTATCTCTCTTATCTTGTCCTGGGGTCCATGCGGCACTGCATCACTAGCCAGCTGAGGGTGGTAATTGTCACACTCTGCAGTGGGCCAGCCTCACCTCAAATCCTGTGTGCAGTTTGGAGCATCATAATATAAGAAAAATATTAAACTGTTAGAGATTATCTGAAGTAGGAACATGAGAATGTTGAACGGCCTTGAGGGGAAGCCATATGAGCAGTGTCTGAGGTCACTTGGTCTGTTTGGCCTGGAGGAGACTGAGGGGAGACCTCACTGCAGCCCAAAGATTCCTCATGAGGGGAAGGTCAGGAGCAGACATTGATCTCTTCTCTCATGACCAGTGACAGGACCAGAGGAAAGGGCATGAGTGTGTGTCAGGACAGGTTTAGGTTGGATATTAGGAAACGTTTCTTCACCTAGAGGGTGGTTGGGCAGTGGAACAGGCTCCCCAGGGCAGTGATCACAGCACCAATCCTGACAGAATTCAAGAATTTTGTCCCACTGGAGCAGAATTTTGCTGCTCCAACCTCAAGGCCCTCCTGTTGGGTCCCTACAAGCAGTTGTTTGTTTTACAGTAGTAAGAAGGAGAAAACTCCTGTACCAAAGAGCCTCAGATCAGAGAAACTGTGTTGAGGGAGGAGCTATTTTTGCAAAACCATGGTACACTATCAAGAAATGCAGGACTGTTTTAGCATGCCTGAGTACAAGTGAACAAAAAAAATTGTAACCATAACTGACTTTTCAACTCCCTCCCCCTTGCTGCTACATTACAGCAAGATCACTAGGAGCACAGAACATTGCTCTTTTACACAAGCTCAAATGCAGCAATAGCTCAAATGTAAGCTCTCCAGAAAATCTGGCCCACACTTCCACTAAAACATGTACAACACATGTGGAATCAGAGACTTAAGCTGCTAAAACCATTTTTCTCTGCAGAGCATGTGCAAACAGACTTGCAGGCAGATTTTATCAGAGACAACAGAAGGCATTTCTGACATACAGGAAATGCACCATTCTTCTCCCCTCCTAATTTTAAATCCTTAAAATTTAATGTCATTTCTAACTAGCATGACATAGCAAAGCTTGGTGAAATTTGGAAGTTTGCTTGGTTTTGAAAGTGAAAAAAAGCATATTCCTACATTTGCTTCAGAGCCAAACCACTGTCTGAACTGCCTTTGGCAAAGTTTTATAATATGTATCTGCTGTTCTTTACAATATTAATCTGAAATCCACTATTTAGAAAGAAGAATATTACATAGATGTTTAATTAGATTATGACCTCAACCCCAAGTACTTCTATCCTTATTTTGCCATATTTATTTTAGTTTTATAGTCCAAGATAGTGCCACAGGAAAAAATTACTAGATTAAGCTAAAATTGCCTACAGTTTTCTATGTAAAACTGACCCTCTCCTCCATCTCATTCTGGAAAATGCCCAGTTCAAAGAAATGGGGATTCAGCCCATGGACAAGCTTCAAATTCTGAATGAAAATGGAAGCTGAGCCTCGTAAGACTCCATTAGAAACAAAATATTCAGACAGCACTTTCAAATCCAATTCCTGACTTTAGCTTCCATGTGATACTTGGCATAAACCAGATCATTTATTTAGGACCTGACAGATTTTTGGCATGTTCCTCAATTTAATTTAATTATGATTTTGACTGCTAGTTTGTTTGTCATTTTATTCAAAGCATTTTATGAAGATCCTCGTAACTCTAGACCTATAAAGGGTTTAAAATTTGAGAGATTCTAATATGTTATCACTGCCTGTATTTGTACAGGCTGAAATAGCAACAGAACACAAAAAAAAAAAAAATTCCACATGTAAGAGGTGGTGAGGTATCTAGAAAGAAGCCACATTCCTAAACACTACTGTATCAACAAAAGCTTCATGTATAAATCTGAGCTAAACCAAAGAATTTACACTAGTTGACCTACCAATGTAACAGCTGCAATTGTTATCTAGAAGAATTACAAAATACCAGTTTAGCCAGACTTTTCGAAAATCTAGAAGAAACTCTCAAGCAATTTTTTTAATCTGCCTCTTTTCAGTTAGTTAACCTAGCTGTGCCACAATCTGTCAAAAGCTTTGTGTGCTGCTTCAGCTAGGCAGGTCTCAAAATACAGGTCCAATTTTCTCTTTTTAAGATATTCTCCCAGGCTTCCTATATTTGTCTTCATTTTCCCTTTCTTTATGCCATTTTTACAGTACTATCCAGATGGCAAAGAAATGCTCAGACCTATTTACATAAATACAGTTTCAGACACCAGAGAGTTAGAGAACACATTGCAGGGAAAACAATGAAGATAAACAGATTTCAGGTGAGTGCAATCAAACAATTTTGCAGTCTTTTTTTTTTTTTCTATTATACTCTGCAAAAGAATGATATACTAAATTATAAAATATTCAAAATAAAAACCCCTAGTATCTAACCTTTTAATCTGGAAACAATAAAAAAGTACTTTAGGTAAAAGGAAATATGAAAGCAGCAGTCTAGCACAGAGCCCTACATTTCCATTTACATTGATGAATTAAACCATTTATGTCAGGTGAGAAACTGGGTCAGGCACCAGGCAGATCCTTTTCTACTGTGTACATCTCCTATTTATTTGGCCCCATCCCGCACAGAACAAAATCCCCAATTTACAGGTGTTTCACTTTGCACTCTCCACATAGTGCAAATTCAAAGAAAAGACAGAAGGCAGTGAGGATCCAATATGTTCTAGTGCCAAAATCAACTTTGGGTAATTTTAGGTCATAATTAGACTCTCAGTGTGGAATATTTTAGGAGAACATGGCTCAAAATTATGCCTGGCATAGTTCTATTCACTTTCTGAGAGATTAATTTAGCTCTTTTATTGTTTATGCTGTTTCACACATTGCATATAGGTATCAGAATAAGTTAGAAACAGACACAAAATCACTGACTGCATTTACCTCAATCACTATGTACGCCCTAATTGAATCACAAGCAAAAATGATTGCATGAACTGAATTTATCCAAATTTGATAGTCTGATTTCAAATCAGCATTGAGCCTACATTATTCTGACCAAACAATATAGCTTGATAGCTCATCTCAGTGTCTAATGAAGTAACATTTGCATAATGCATGAATCCAATTTAGGAAAACTGAAACTGCTTTGCCTTAAAGATGGCCAGATGTTTAGTGAGCATGTGCTCAAGGGACAATTTCACCCACAGTAATGAAGACCAAGACTGAGACAGATAAGTAATATAGGAGGAAATTTTTTATTTCCATTTGCAGTGGGAAAGACTAGCAAGCATTTTGGTGGTCCCAATTCTTCAGCTACTAGGAGTAGTAAAATTAAGAACTTGGCACTCTTAGACAAACAATAGAAAAGCTGTTTTGATTCCAATATAATAACCTCTATAAATCGGAGGAATAGGATTTTATCTTTCTACTATTTACAGCTTTGACTGCTTTGTAATTTGACCTCAATCTACAGGCCTTCTAGGTAATGAAAAACACATGCTGTGCACACTGCAGCAAATACACCTCGGGGAAATATCTACCTGGAAAGCCATTTGAAAGTACAGAGCTGTCAGAGTCTGACGTATGGAGTGTGTGTAAGCAGGTGACAGTTATTTCTTTGTCGCAGTTAGCCAACACACTTTACCAAACATGAACTACCAGCCAAAGCTCACTATCCCTGGAGTTTGCTAGCTACTGTTTCCAAGAATGATTTTGAAAGGCAAGGTCTGAAAACAGAAGTAATTCATTGGTTAGAAAATACAGGTGAAAAAAGTAATAAAATCTTGTGCACACATGTCCTTTTTCTTATCTGAGAGAGCCATTGCAAACTTCTAGCCTGTTTAGATAAACATATTCTGGATAAAACCAAGATTCATTAATCAACAACAGAGAGAAAGGTTAGTACATAGAACTGAAGCAGAAAAAGATGCAGCACACAGGAAAGGTGACGAGAAGTTACCACTTGCAGAGATTACCAGGAGCACAAGTACAGAGCCACAATACCCATGTTACTTTTGAGCTTGTGCTTTCCTGTATTCAAATGAAATTTAGTTTCCAGGATTCTTCTTTTGAAGGATTTAGTAATACACTCTTGAGGAGACGGACCAGGAGGTCGCAAATAGCATGTCTTATGAAATATTCTCAAAATAGTATCCAACCATTTTTGGCCTTCCTCCTCTCTTGCAGTTCCTGGTGCTGTATCACATTTGTTCTGCTTCTTCCATACAGTCTTCAGAAGAGCTTTTGGCTTCATAGAAGAATAGTAACACAGAAGTAGATTACATGACAGTGTAATCATCACTGTCTCTATGTCAACATGATGAAGAGTCTGCAAGACCAAGTGCTTTTTCCATTTTTCTTTCTAACAGCTGGCCTAAATTCCTTCCTTCAAACATTGTTATTTGAAATCTCAAATCAAAACAGGTACAACAATCCTATTATTATGCCATATTTTTTGTTTAGGCCAGAATTCCTAAGAAAGAATACTTACCAAAATCATACCACTTTTCTTCTGGTATGCCAAGAATCACACAGATTTCTTCTAAGTTTCTAATCTCATCTTATTCAAATATTCACTAACTATGCAAGGAAAATATCAGTGGAGCTGATGTAACTTTAACAACTGTTGGCATTTATGTTGAGCTAGACACTGTAAGAAAGATCTTGACACCCTCATACTTCTATGAACCTGTTGCAATTTTCATAGATCTGACCTGACAAATAGAGGGCCACTTTCACAAAGGTATGGAGGCTAGGTATTTAATACCTCTTATTACTAAGTGCCTTAAATGCTAAAAAAATTTCTGTTCTTATTGAAAAATAATTCCTTATTGAAAAGGAATTGCATGAAAGCAAGAATCAGTTATCCCTGCTCCCAAGTCTCCCAAAAAATGCAATTTGCTAGATAAATTATGGGGTAAGCACAGGAAACAGAAAGGAAGACAGCAGTTTCTTTGGTTTAAGAATCGCACAACAGTCTTGAGAATTTATTCTCCTAGACCTCTGAGTAGTTTCCATATTTTTACTATTTATAACTTAAACCCTCAAACAACAGTTAGTAAAATTATTATATTACCATTAAAATGCCTGTTGCTAGTTTTAAAGCAGCAGCTACACTTTAATGTCTGAGATGTTTAACTAAAACATATCAAAAGCTCTGTAGTCAAAACTATCCTCTTCTGTGTAGTGTACAAAAAGTTAATAATAGTTATAATAACAGCTTCCTCTCACAAAATTTCTTCAGCTTTCAAGGGTTGCAAATAAAATTTGCAGTAGCAGGAAAGGAGCCACAAAGTTTCATGAGAAGACAGAAGTTTTAAGTGTAGAAAGCAGCTTGCCCAATGTAACAGCATGTAACAGAACCACCTGTATCTTGAAAGTTTCATGAAAATCAGACACAAAAGAAGGCTATGGTGGAAAGAACTTTGAGGAAAAAAGCAATGAAAACATATAAAGAACCTAGAATATCACTATTTTTGACCACATAAAAGCCCCTTTTCCAGACCAAGAAAACAATAAACTAGGACTACTTTGATTTAAAAGGAGGGAAGTGTACTGTGTTAGCAAAAGCGTGGAAGTGCCGGGATATGATATAACCCTGCAGGCTGTAGACCTTTTTAATTGCAGAAACCAAGCATTTGTATTATTCTTCAGTTCTGTGTAGTCATTCAGAAGAAATACCTTGTCTGTACCAGAAAAAGCATATCTGAGTGTTCTTAAGAGTCAAGGGACACCATGTTCACTAAAAAAGCTTGAAAGGAAACATAATACAATTTGTAAACCTTATTTTTCAGCAATCTAACAAAAAAGGAAATTATGTCCAATTAGACTGATGACAAGCTCTCTTGTGGAAAAAGAAAAGTAAGGTAGGGAGGTTCTACTGGGGTTTGCTCATTGTAATAATGGTGTGCAAAATGCTGATTGTTATTCTGATATTAAAATGATGCTGATGAATAGTATTCATTCTTTACCAACCAAAAAACCTTACAGAAAATTGATGATTCTGTGGCCCAATAAAAGTTTATAGGGGGTCACCCTGTATTCAGCTATTTCTTCCTAACTATCAAGCACATTTATAATGCTGCTGGAATTGCACTGTGATGTCTAGGCCTACATTCCCAGAAAGTTATACCATGAAGTCTTACAACTTGTCATTAGTACATCTCTATTATTTACAGAACAAATCAGCAACATCCATTTGCTTCCTGAATAAATCCATAATTGAAAGCACTAACAAAGACCAAACTCTCAAAACCATAGTTTAAACAACATCAATATCACTCAGGAATCCAATAACAGGTCAACACAAAAGTAATTACTCTTTCATGGAGCAATCATGGAAAACTCAAACTCTAAAACAAAGTTGATAAACACATGAACATTCAAAAATGAAATTGATTTAGGCCAAGAGATTGTCAATTTACCCTGAAGTAATTCGGTACCCTTTAGAGCAATTTAGCTAGTTTTTCTAAACTAACTTTCCCAAATGCTGGCAATAAAAAATGTGAAACTATGTATCGCCCTACACACAAGAAGGGCAACTACTACTTTCTAAAGGAACTTTAACACTGAGTACAGGACTTCTAAAGCCTAAGGCCTGCAGGCCCAAGAAGCAAGTCATTGAAGTGGGAGAAATCAAGATTTAAAAGGACCAGGCTGGAAAGGAGTTTCTTATCACTTTTTGTGTGAAGGCTAATACATTACCTCAAAGAGGAGGTACCTGTTAGACACTGTCATGCTGTTTATCTATGGAAAAAAGTCAGCCTAGCTGCTCTTCAAATCTTTTTTAATACCCACTACTGAACAGATGAGACATTTCATTTTCCTATCGTACTGAAATTAAATTGCTCATTTGTCATACACCTTTTGAGACAACACTAAGGCTGAATTCATCCATATTTGACAATCTGCTTGAATTCTGATAAGACAGACCATTATGAGAGACTTGTGACAGAATCTATCATTCCTCCAAGAAGTAAACTGGATTTGCTGTCAATGCAGTAAATTACGGCAGTATGTATTTTACTGCTACACATCACAGCACACAAGCTACATTGCAGAAAAATTAACATTATCCTAGTCTATCCCATTGCACCTCAAACAAAGGCAGCCTAAGGACCTTCTTTATCCAAGTCTCTATCACCCAGGCCCTGTTTTAGTTACACAAAGTGGAGTTCTAGAGAAGACCAAATGTAGAAGCTGCAGAGGCAAAAAAATCAATCTATGTTCATTTCCCCAGCACCAGCTTCCTCTTTTCCAGTCAGTTTCACTCTTGAGATTATATGAGCCTCTCACAAAGTCAGTGGTGGAACAGAAGCCACAGATAGATTCAAGTTTCATTTTATTACTACTACCTCCCAGAAATATTTTCATAGTGAGGTACTGACAGCCAGAGCTTAAGGCAACAAGAATGAGCCTTTACAAGGAGTGATTTTGTTTTATCAGAAAAACATCCATTCATCTTAAAAGTTTTCTATAATGAATGCATTTTTTTAATCATGAGAGATCCAAACTTAATGACAGTATATAAATATGCTCAAGAAACAAGAACAGTAACCTGATCACAATCTAGAAAAATGTTTAAGTGTATGATATGTATATTAGCCCTCGTAAACAAACAGACCCACTCAGACTAAAATTTAGTCCAGTACATGAGTATTCTCTCAGGTCACACAGCAAAAAAGGATCCTGTAAGATTTTCAGGGAAAATACCCCAAGGCATTCCATTATTTTAGTGATTATCCGAACTTATCAACTAGAAAACTCACTCCTCAAAAATAACTGAAGCCATCTCCCTACACAATTGCTTTATAAATAGATTAGGTAAGATAGTGAGATAGAGATAGAAAAACACATTTCAAGTTAACAATGAACAGGGCATCAGCATTGTGCTCAAACAGTGACTTGCATTATCTTTAAGATGTCTGTAAAGGAAATACTTGGGGGTATTTCACAGTGGGCTGAAAATGGGATGAAATCTGGCTGTAAAAGAACTTTGCCATACGATGGAAAGATTCACCAGCCTATGTTTCTATAATTGCAGCTGTTCTAACAATAATTTTAACTATCATCAAGCAAATAGACATAAAGACTGAAAGCATGCAAGAAATTCAGGCTTAATTATAAGCTTTGAGTAGTATTTTAGACAAGTTTCCAGATCAAAACTATTCTTTTAGATACCTATAGTGTCTAGTGGAGAAGTGAAGCGAGCATGTGGGGACTTTGAAGTTCAAAGAAGTCTACCAATACATTACAGGGTAAAATAGAGCAAAAATTGCTTTTATTTTAGAACACTTAACTGAACAAACGGGAAATATAGCACCCATAAAGATATATGACACTGCCTAGAAAGTGGACACAATAGAATGAAGTTATGAAACACATAAAAGAAACACTGAATTGCCATTTAAGAATACTTGAGAATAAAGAGATGGCCATATATCCAGCACATAACCAATTACTATTTTTATGGACAGGTAAGTACAGTTTATAAAGTTGCTTCTCACACTCTCTTCCACATTCTTTCTGTATGGCTGTGTTAAAATGATATTCCAGTTGGAAAAACCACACAAGTGTAAAATTCTTCCTTCACTAGCAATTTGTGCTGCAATCCCAGATTCTTGTAGCTACTCAGTTAACCCTGTATGTGTGAAAGCAGAAATACACAGGCTTTGATGCCACTGAGGTTTAATAGTCTGTTTAATCTCACTGTGTTTACCTTTCTCTCACGAAACTACTTCTAGGGATCTTTCCCCCAACTTTTTATGTCTAGTTCCCAATTTGCATATTGGTCTCTTTCCCTTTTCTGTTCTCTTGTAGACAAGCCAGTATTGCTTATCTGTGGAAAACCAGGCTACAATAACCCACATAAAGGCTATGTTTTACAAGGCAATTTATAAACCTTTATAGCTATTGACAAGAACCAAGGGTTGACAAAAAATGGTTCATAGATTTTAATGCAAAATCATATGCTTCCTGGGCACCATTTTCAATGGAAAATACTAAAGAAGAAAAGAATTAAAACCACAGATATATAAAAACTGAATGATATGGAATTCATACATCTTGTTTACGATAAAAAGCATCGGGGAAAAAAAATCACAAATGAGTTCCAAAATTCAAAAAATTAATTTAAAAAAATCTCATCTGGAAGATACTTAAGATTTCCTAATATAGTGGAAGAGTGTTCATTATAATCACAGATATAACAACGCCTTTCAATAAGAAAAGGTTGAATTAAAATCTTGCATCCTACAACCTAAGGTCTATAATGACATTGCACCTTGAAATGGCAGATTGCAGATTTCTTTAACTTACCTTATCAAATGATGGAAACCAAGATAAAGATATATATATATATAAACATAATTTGGCTCATAGAATGCAAGTAAATTTGTCATTTACTTTTAAATAAACCAGTTTTTGTATCCTTTAAATGATTCTAAGCTCACATCCTATTATGTTTTGTGATAAAGGACAGGCATCAAGATATTTATACATAAGATGGCTTTCATTTACTTAAAAGACAACCTACAACTTTTGAATGGGTGTTCATTTATTTCAGAATTTTAAATTTCAAAATACTCATGTATAATATCAATAATATCCACCATTTCATAACATCACACCTAACTCAAAATGCTGAAATTACATCTTTAAAGTTACTGCCATACACAACCACTTCCTAGTATCACTCCGTTCATGATTCAGTCTGTTTTTCCTTGTCTATTATTGCACAATACCTATTTCTTCATATCAGGTTTTTTTAAACCATGACCCAAAGAAATCTTCCATGCCACTGACAAAAATCACCCTGTCTATTCAGAAAACAAGTTTCTATTGCCTTCATAAAGATATTATAATGTTGAGTCTCTAATAGAAGAGCAACCACATTACTGTTTGATTTTTTTCTGGAAATCTTGAGGTTTAAAATAGACACATTGAAAGCGCCTAGAAGACTAGTAACTGATAAGGGGAAGTGCCAGAAACTGTCTGAGAAAAGTCTGGAATGCAGAGTTAGCTGTATATTTCTGTGGATTATGTTGTCTTTGCCACAGAACACTACCTCTCCTTTGACTTGAAGCCTTTTTGAAGGAGTCCCTAACATTTCTTCCCCTTGTGGCAGTTACAGCCTCAGTCTGAAATGATTCATTCTTCCTTGTATTCACATAAAATTCATCTGAGATTAACTTTGCTACAAGTAGGTGTCTGACAGCAACTGTCTTTTCCCTGACTGTTAAAGAAAGTTAGATATTAATATTCATACTGAAGTCTAAGTATAATTACAACAGTTAATGACATCTGAAAAGCTTTGCCCTACAAAACTGGCTCGAACATTCAGCTGAACACCCATTGAAAAAATATCTTAAAGAAAATTATTTCCTAGGTTTCACCCACTAGATGAAAATCACTGATGAAAACTGATCAGAAAATACACATGCAGAGTTTCATTTCTAGAGAATCTCCACATGATCTTCCCTTAGAAGTGTTGCAGACTAAGAAAAAAGCAATTGAGCTAAGGTCTAAGTTTGGAAGTACACAGCAGGAAAGTCCACCTTGTACGTATTGATGATCTCACTCTTGAAACAGAAGAGATGGAAATCAATGTAATCATCATTCTTTTTGCTCAATCAACCACCACTTTACTGAGTTGCCTGGACAGAACAGCTCAACTTTTAATAGTAATTTAGGGGAGAAAAGTTAAAGGTTCTTGTCCTGCTGAGAAAAAGAGCATTGGTGGGTTCTACCAAGAATCCCCAATTATTTTTCTCCTGAAATGGGATTTTCATACACATTCCTCTCCCTTTGAAATTTCAGTTATATGCCTTCCTTTTCCTCTGGCACAGGTAATTTCTAGCTACTATTTCTGTTCAGCTCTTTGTGTACCCATGCTTCAGTGGTTCACAGTCTACATGAAAAACTGCTTACTTAAAGTAAATGAATTATTATTTTTAATTCCAAAAAGTATTCTATTTTTTTTTATTCCAGTAGACCAAATCAAGGCTACTGAATACTGTAGCCAAACAGTTGAAATAACACGAACTGGGGGAAAACATGCTTCTCAATCAGTTCTGCCAGTGCAGAGACCAGCCATCACAAACTAATTCAGAGAGGCAAAGAGCAAAAACACATTGTCCCCATTGCTTTTGAAGCGAGTACCCATTCCTAGAGCAAATGCAAGCCAGAGGACGTTCCAATAAATTGTTCTCCAGAGAAGTCATTATGGTAGGCCACCAAGAAAGGGCAAGATAATTGGCTATTTATTAGTTCAAGAATGGAGCAGCTACTCCCATTGCTTGACATTCAGTGCTTCACACGAAATATCAATCAACACATTTCACAGTTGTTGAATATGACACCAAGTTGTCCACAGTTGTTCTGTGTTTACTTGCCAGATTTTCCACTGCCAAGGTCCATAGGAGTCTCTTGATGTCTTAAGTTTTAGCTTTCATATTTTTCAAATTCTGTACTGATTTTGTGTGTGACTCTGAACTTCATATAAAGTGTTAACAAGTTCTCTTCACAGTGTAGTTAGACAAAACAATCCTTTTCCAGCCCAAGAACGAAGGACACTGTTACAGCTTCAGGCCCAAAAAGTACAAACAACAGTGAACTGAGGAGAGCAAACTGGGAGGATGGAACTTCATAACCTGAAGCTGTAATTGAACAATTAACCCCAATATGTAAATGGACCAAAACTTATAAAAGTGTGAAAACTCATGACTAGTCACCCATCTTGTGTCCATCTTAGGTCCATCTTGGGCAGAGCCATGGCCGGGCTCTTGTACTGCCCAAGGTGTATCCTTTGAAGGCCTTTCAATAAATATCTACTTTATTCCTTTAAATCTGTCCAGCCTCTGTTCCGGGTAGCCTCTCAAGGCATCATTCTGACCACCTGGTATTTGATATGTTGCAATGATTTGCCTTCTTTCATATTCATAGGCAAAACCAAAGAATAAGGCTGAACAGACATTTTTTAAATTCAGGAGCTCTTCTTCCAAAAATACAAAAGACACATGCATTGCTTTCATTAGATTCTTATAGGAACATTGTACACGGCAGCCTTTGAACGCCATTGTGGAGAAAAGACATTGCTTTGAAGAGATTATTTTAAAATCTTTAAGTACAGTAAGGTATTAATAGGTTCTCCATTTCCAAGTTGTATTAAAAAAAAATCAACCTAATTTAAGAAGAGGAATAATATGATGAAGTCAAAGTCAAAAGTTGCACAAGCAGGCACAGCTACCCATAACCCCATAGCTACATCAACATTCAGCTTGCTTTCTAAATCTGAATATGCTGCTGCAGCACTGAGGAAAGACCTAGAGTTCAGACTGTGACAACTGACCAACCATAGGTTTGTTATTGCCACACTATCACACTCGTTCAGTTTCTCCTGCCTTTATTCATGCAGTACATCTATGTATAACCTCTTCAAAACTATACTTTAATGTTCAAGATTGTTGGTAACTCAGTGAAAGAAAGCAAACACTGAAGAGATGATGAAATCCAAATAAATATGCTGTTATTATATGATGACTTTCATTAACTGCACATTATAAAGCTGTGTATATTTGATTGCCTCTTGAAACAACAGCTCAAGAATTTTCTTGAAAATGACTTCACTTCATACCCTTTTCTTCCTGAGATGGCTATTTTACCACTGAAAATCTACAAGCATTGTTCAATAGACAACATAGAGCATGACATTGCTTGAAGGTTTGTTCTCTTGATGAGACACAAAAACCAGAATTATAGCTGAAGACAGACTAAATCACAACCAAAACAAAAGCTAGTATTGATGCCAAGATCAGCAATCCAGATAAAAATCTTTGTAAGTCACTTACCATATTTATTGATGATACAGGACCAATGCTGTTGACATAAATGTCAACATCAATAACTGTTGGTTTTACTGTGGAGAAAAAAAAATTTATATTATTTTGCAGACAACATAAATAATCACTTTAAATACTTTTTTCCCCCAATAACCATAAGGTCTTTTTTTCAGGTACAACTACTGAGAAATATAGATAATGTGTTTTTAGAAAAACATGGTTCTATTCCTCCTATCCAAAAAAAAAATTACCATAAATTAAAATCTGTACCATTTAATCATCACAATTCCAATTTGTCTCAGCAGCAATTTGTTAAAGAAACATTCAGTGCTAGGCACAGTAGCTCAGTCAAGCTCAAACCTAAGATGTCTGACATGAAAGTAGAAATAATGCAGCGTGTATTACTTTTTCCCTTTGGCTCAACATTCAGGTCCTTTAGCCTGTTCGTTCCACATCAAAACAATCTTTCCAGACTTCTGCATCTCATCAGCCCTGAAATCATCCTAATTTAGAGTAAAATCTCTATGAAATCTGATTAGCTAAACCTAAGCAACTCTTCTTTCAACTTAGACTCATTCCCTTCAGTCCACACTGCCTTCGCACTCTCATTCAAAGGCTTTTGAATTTGATTTGGTTTAGTCAATGCACATTTCTCATATGATCTTCCATGTTATCAGACTTTCACGACTTAGTAAACCAAGACAAGTTCTGTATACCTTCCTTTTGCTGAGGCCACTAGGATTTCTCTTTCTTTCAGCATCTTTGGTGTCAGTGTAGCTGCTGGATATTATTGAGCTCTTACTTGGTGACATAATCTAACTCTAAAATAATGCCACTCTTACACTGCAAGACACATTAAATTTTTTACTTATACTGCCATCCTTCCAACCTCACAGGTTATACATTAAGCTCTAAATTTAGATCTAAATTAGTGGCTTACTTTCTCCAGAGTTAGCTGACTCAAAACCAAAGAATAAATGCTGTTTTAACCTGCATAGTGAGAATTGATGCAAACTTGTCCCTAGCAAGCAAACAGCTCCTGTTGGACATCATTATTTCCCACAGAAGTACCTTCTCTTCTACAGATGTTCTTCAAAAATCTACAGAGAGTGTTCAAACCACCGGCGTTTGGGAACTATGTTGGACTCTGACTTTTTTCACTAACCCCCAATCCTCCTAGAATGAGGAAATGCAGGCATATCAGCCATTCAAAATGCAGAAAGCTTTCCTCTGGGAACTTCTGAGCAGAGAAGCGTGGAACATTTAAATACCAATGTTCTGTTGGAAGCTTATCTCTGGTAACTATCAGTCAATTGGTGTAAAGCCATCTGGCACAAAGCTGAAGATGGACAGGAATCTTTACATGCAAAGATGAATATTTTTTGCCTGCACACCCAAATTTCAGGCTATCAAAGAGGTGTCAAGTAGTTTTAAAGTACTTGAAAATTTAGTTGGTTATGAAAAAAAGAATCTGCATGCCAGCTTGTCCTGTAAGACTTTGGTATGTACATATCAATAGGAAGGTTATATCACCTGTTGCAAAAAACAGACATTAAACTGGGTATAAAGAGTGGTTAAAGAGGAAAACCATTCTCTCTAATTCATTAACTAACACATACTTCTGACTGTGTATGGTCAGAACATCCAGGATTATTTAAGGTCATGGTTTCAAACTGTCTGAAGTACTGGCTGATAAACTCAGATCTCCCCTTCAGCAAAAGAAAATGTGAATTCAGCTGAACAAGCTCAGCTGATTAAAGCAACTCTAATTGTACCCAGCTAATAACTAAATAGGAGTCTAGCAGCTTCTGGTAATGAGTTGCCACAAAATGCAGTAATAAATGTCATTACACAGGAATTGGTAATAGTGAGGAACTACAGCTAGCTCTTTCACAAGAACAGCATTCATGGAATAAAGAGCTCTAAGCTCTATAGGGTTTATGCATGTGTCTAGCTGGAAGTTCAAGGCTAAGGAGTTCTGGTGACCATTAATGGCACTAGATTAAGGATGCAAATTGGCATGCAACTGAACCTTGGCAGGACCACGAACAAAATTCAGGACCAGAACACAGTGCTTGAAATCTGTTTTTGTTTAATCATGGAAGTTAAGTATATAAATACAATATGAGGTGATAATTTCTCCTGAATGTGCTGGACCAAATTCTCTTACGGTTAAAAAAAAAAAAAAAANNGGTTAAAAAAAAAAAAAAAATAAAAATTAAGCACTGTTTGTTAATGCTAAAGAGAATTTTATCTTACAGTAAAGGTCTAACCTTGAAACAGAACACTAAACAAGTCACTGCTTCTACCAGACATTTCCAGTGACATTCAAATTGAAAATAAATAATAAAAAATACAGGTAAGCTATTATACATGTTCAAATTAAAAGAAAAAAAAGATTGAAAGTTTCTTGAATTATTTTATTTTCCTAGACAGTGGTAAAAAATACAATTATAATTTGATTGTATGATAAACGTGCGTTCACATTTTAAAAGAAAAGACAGAAGAGCATAGTTCTTGTTGCATGTGGTCTTTCATGGATATAAGCACATACAAACAAACAAAGGATTATCAGGTATAAATTTTAGATTCATTATCATAGGTTTTTTAATTCAAAAGACCAACCAAAATGAAGCAAAGTTTTAAGATTATTTCCTCCAAAATGCATTATGAAAAAGGAAATAACTGAGTCTTAAAGTTATCATGTCTTATTAGAAATAACTCACCCTAAAATGCTCTTAAAATTAAACCAAGTTTTATGGAAAGATGAAACAGCTACATTGTCACTGTAGTGACAATGTTGTGCCAGATGATCCATGGTGTCCCCTTCCAACCATTCTGTGATTCTGTAATTTCAATCCCTGCTCATTTTTCTAAATCCTGCATGCATTCATAAACACTCAATTCATGAAGGAATTCAAGCCACACTTCCAGAGCTGCAGATGGAGCTTTTTTTCTTGCACTAAGAAGAGTCCTCACAGTATTGTTGAGAGAACAATGAAAGTGTTAATACCTCACTAAAAATTGACAATAAGATTAAATAGGGATACTCAGCTTTAGTACTGTTTTGTTATTGGCATAAACCCAAGATAGTTCTACAGAGCTGTCAGAAACTTAGAAAAATTACTGGCAGAACCATGTGTATACAACATGCAGGATAGCAATTAAAGGTTGCCAGCAAATGTACCAGCCTTCTCAAAGTTCTTTCAAATACTATTTAATATACAGCAGTATCTTTCCCTAAAGGACAATCCAAGCACATCTAAACAATTGCAGTGTTACTGCAGTTAGTTACTGCTACTCAGTGCTACCTAAGGTAACCTAGCTACTTATCACAGTCACTTAATCTTCAAACATGCTGGTTTTAATTGAGGAGGGGATTTATAAAGCAAACAAAATGTTTTTAAACTAAGGTCATCTGATCCAAATGTTCTGTCTTTGAGACAGACCGTGTTTACATTTCAGTCAGCTTTGTAACTATCACATTGCAAAGACACTACCAACAAGTAGTGCTACAAACTTCAAAAAAACCTGACAGTTCAAAACACACCGAGGACAACTATGGGATTCATCTAGTCCTGCTCTGTGGGTTTACACTGGTGAACAAAACCAATACCTGAGCTTGAATCTCACTAAAATCCACAAAGACATCACTGTTGGACATATGTGAGTTGATCATGTGTATAAAAAACTCAACAGATAAATCAGTAGAATTTAAAAAAACTCTTGAGTAAATCAAAAGAGGTAATGTTATACAGTTTCATGTCATGTAGGGGAAAAAATCTGCAAAAAATTCCTGTCATTTTATTATGCTTATTTACTATGAATTATCCTGTCCTTTTAAATTATGTCTTCATCTTTGATAGATCTCCACTATTCAGAACTGATGCTTATTTCATGAATGAAACCACTTTTCTTCCCTCAGAAAGCTTCCTCCACATTTGAAGTCTGTCCAAATAGCACTAATGTTCCTGCATAAATCATAAATGTTTAGAAATATTTTTAAAATTTTAATATTGAGAAACATTGTTTTAGAAGCTCAATTAAACAGAGTATGTCTTACTGAGTTCTCATAAATTTTAAAATAAATTAATTTTTGTTGAGAGTTAACCTTTCTTACATTGTTCAACCAGCTCCCAAGTTTATTCTGGTCTTACCCAACACAGCAGTGGTAAAAGATGTTATAGATTAATACATACACATTTATAGAAGCAAAGCAACTAGAACTAGATTTTTAAAAGGCACACAACTACATAAAAATCACAATATGATCTCTCTTTTAGAACTACAGGGCTGCTTGAATTCTGCCCAAATTTCACAAGATTTCTGAACGCAAATGACTAACAAGATTGGCTCCGCAGTAATGAGGTTTTTTTTAATATTGGTCTATAATGATATTTTACATTCTCTCATTACCACATAAATTGCTATTTTTAAATTGGGACAAAGCTGCAATAAATCATTACACAGTTATTGGTAACTGTAACAGTAGTGATTATAGTGTTAATTTTTACTTTGCATTAGTGACAATGACTATTCCAATTTTCCTACATGATCTTATGGGTAACATCTATTTACCCAGCTATTCCTATAAAATAAACTGCTATGCTAACAAGTCACTCCTCAAGACTAAATACAGTCATCTAACACGCCTCCATTTTACAACAAATTACCACATTTGAAGAAAAACCTGGTAACAGGAAGTGCTAAGCCACCATCCCTGGTGGTATTTAAAAAATGGGTGGATGGGGCACTTAAGGACATGATTTAGTGCTGGATTTGGCAGTGTTAGGCTAAGGTTTGGACGATGATTCTCTTCTACAATGCTACAAATCTATCAGTGAGGAATATTAAAAACCCTCATTCTTCCTGCACGAAAGAGAATGGCCTTGAAAACAGATAGATGTCAAAGTCCTCCACTTGCTACAGACACAGAAACTCTGACAGAAATGACATCCATACGTTTTAGGTTCAAACTATCAAAATAGAACTGCAAATGAAAATCCAAAGAAGAAAGAAAGTTTTGATTAAAGCAATACCAGGATGAGAACACAGTCCTCTGAAAACAGTATTTTTTTTACATGCTAGTTTTGGCTGTCATTTTGTCCAGGAGTGTGAATGACAGTGTGCACATAAACGGACTCCCTCAATTAACTACAAATCACTTTTATTCTCCATTTCCCACCATAACTATCAATCAACCTTCAGCACTTTCATCCTTCATTTACCATTCCCTAATGCACAAGCTGTAATTTTTCAAGTATTATGTTGTGGAATGAAAACTGTAGATCATAATGGTTAGGCTTGTTTTTCAATCAATCCCTACAGCTTCAATTTTTGTTTTACTTATATTCATCAGAGGGGAGAGTTCCTGTGTGATATCGTAAGACTAAACAGTAATAGAATTTGTTCCTGCAAAGTCTAGCAAACTAGCAACCAGGGTCCGGATGAACAATAACAGCCATAAGAAAACAATACAGATGTAAAAATGAGCAACAATATTTAAAATGATATGTATAGAACATAATATGTCCCTGTTTAAAGATGGCAAAACAATTAGTTTGTGCCATGACCTCAAAATGGCAAGTAACACTGAACATCTTTGCTAAGGAACTTCTTTAATGCCAGCATAGTCTGAGTAATCAGAGAAGGAAGGGGAAAGAAGAAAAGGATTTTCTTATGTAATTAGTAGCTGAGACTTTCCCTGACTCTTACCTAACTTCCAACTCATGGCATCCAAAAAGTTTGTATGCTATACTCCCATGATCCTCTCAAAAAAAAAAAAATATAGTGACGCTATAGGAAAGAAAAGAGAATAAGAAATAGCAGCTTCTACATTTAGTTTTGTGTGTGACAGTTGAGACTAAGGGTTAGGCAAACATTAGCTGTCAACCAAACTTTCCTGTCTACAATGTTATTCAAGAAAAATATTCCATCTGTGTATGCATCAAGCCATTTCAGCAGTCACTGTCAGGAAATAAAAGAATAAATAAAAGTTATCTGCGGAAATTAATTATTTACATTCACAAAGAGAAGGTTGTATTTTAAAGGCGCTTGCTGTTTAGTAATTGGGTAAAAGGCCTCTTTCTCCAACACACGAGCAGTACTTTTTTCCAACCCAACAGACTACACACAAGACACACAAAGGGCAAAGAAACAAGTGGCTTCTAAGAAATGAGAGAAATGAGCATTTTATATAGGCACAGAACCGCATTACCTGGGTAAATTACTGGGAGTAAATCATAGGGTAGATTCAGAAAAAGAGTGTTTGAATACTAAAATATTTCTATATATTGAAATACAGTTAGCTTCAAATTAAAGTGTTGCTTTCCAGCATTTGATTAAAATCAGGTGATTTAAACAAAACAAAAAAAAAAGGGGGGGAAAAAAGGGAAAATAACCAAAACTCTTAAATAATTGGAAAAACGAAACTGGTTGCTTTGGAGAGTTTTAAGCAGAAACATTGAGTTGCAGGGCTTCACGCTCAATGCATTGGACTAAAATTTCTCTACTTATACTTGCAGTATGGCACATTAAAATTTTACCTGAGAAAAGGATGAATAAAAAGTAGGATGTTTCCCCTGAGGGTTAAAAAGCTGTGAACCAAAGTAGGTCAGAAAGCCAAGGTAGAAATTCCCCTGTACTCAGTCCATGGTTAAGTGATTAGAAAAGCAGAATTCAGGCATGAAGAAAGCTCAATGTCAAGATCCTGTCCTAATCAGAGTTGCTCCCATGTAGGATTTTGAAAGAGCCTGTGTTTAATGCACCGGACCAGCACCAAACCAAGACTATGTGCAAACAACCTATTTGTTTATGTAATCTTTCAAAACTCAAACATGCATCACAAAAATCTGAAACAGGTATGTTGGAGTGAGCATAGAGCAGTTTACCCGTAATTTGCTAACCTTGCTATTAATATTCTAGAAATGTTCATGGCCAACACTGAAAAAGAAAGCATCAGTTCCTGAAAATGGTAGAGAATTAGAACTCCTGCAGAATCAGAAGAATCTATTATCCCATCCAGGAAAGAGATTGTTCTCATTCTCATTGAACAGCAATCTTTTCCTCAGGAATATTCCTCTTGAGGATTTCTAGTTAGATGGCTAAATCAGAACAAAAGTCTCTGAAAGGAAGACAATCCCCACCAAAAAAAGAAGAAAAAGGGAAGTATCAGTGAGAACAATGAAAGCATTTCTCATTTTTTTAGTTATGATTTTTTTCATTGAGCTCTCACTATATTCAGCCCTGTTTCCTACTAGGTCTTAGCCACAGCACTTTGTGTCTTCAATAACAGGTTGTTCAAGTTTATTCTTCCATATAAATCTAAATTAGACGAATCTCCACAATCTTCTGCAGTGCCCAGTACTACAGAAATTGGATGCAGGACTATATGGCTTTCCCCTCGTGAGTGCTGCCACAGTACAAACGGAATTTACCCCATCTCTTCTTCTCATGTGCTCTACCTTTACGCACAGGTTGGCTTTACAGGTACAACTGTCTGTGATCAATCCTGAAGCAATGAATGTCTCTCTCACTACTTCATGTTATTAGATGGCTGACACGGTCTTGTAGGCCAGCACAAAAAAAAAAAAAAAAAAAAANAGGCATGACACTTCACAGCTTTCTCTGCACTATGATCTGGAAAATACTTTGATCTGTCAGGCAATATGCAACCCTCTGTCACCACATATGGGGAAACCTAGCTGGAGCTAATTTAAAGAGCATCAGGTGTGGCAATCAACAGCTAGCAAAAATAACTTGACAGCCACTGTGGTAATAGCCTGTGGCGCACTTCAGGGTTCATTTCTGTGCGACATGGTAGGAAAGCAGGTCAGGCAGGAGAAAGGTTGTGATACTGCTTCAGAACTCAAGATTTTCAATAGGATTGTGCCTGGAAAAGGACATATCCTTTTAAAAGCAACGGAGCTGTTTCCTGTCAACCAACAGATTTGCTCCTTGCACACACTGAGAAACTGGTTAAATTAGTTACAGAGAAAACTTTTAACGGCTTTAAAAGAGAACTGCTGTTAATGCTCCCAAGCAGCACAGTAAAGCACATCAGACAGCTTAGTCTTCTGTGTTTGCTGATTCAAATGAGCCCATCTATTTGTACCAGCTATGCTTGTACAAATCTACCCAGGGTAGTGAGAGCTGCACAGCAGTATCTGAGACTGCTCTCATCTGCAGAAATATGGCTAATGGTTACAAAGATACCGGAGAAGTAAAGAAAACCAGCATGACTCTCAAGACAGCTAAAACTGGTGGAGTCAGAATATTACATACTCTTCAGCAAATTTACTTGGGCGTATAAATACATAATAAATATAGATGACCACCAGAGGCTGCAGAGATCAAATAATTTTAGAGGATCCAAGAGGAAAACATGAGTTACTGCAAAGGGAGGGAGGG